>CAUHTR010006463.1:0-16753 GCA_959609185.1 Schmidtea polychroa
TTAAAGGACCTGAGCAAATCAGACATACATCTTCTATCGATAGTCTGTATAGTGCAAATTATAGTACAAGTAGTGCGCAAACTTTTTGTAAGCACTCACTCTCTTGATACAGTACCAACGATGATCACTCATCGGGTATCAAGCGGAGAAAGAAATGTTGTTTGTAATCTGGGTTACGCTGGAAATATCACAAAAATGTTTGTTTACCTGTAACCCACCACTAGGTATGCGTGTTGTGTGCCACCACTTTTCATCACATTTTCGAGATTAGGGTCTAGAATTCAGTTCTAGCACAACATTACTAAGAAGAGCAATTCTAAACCAAAGTTTATCAACTGTTAGCATTACATTCTGGATAATATACTTTGTTCAGTAAAGAAATTTTTGGAGGAATCACCACATCTCCAAATATCAAGTATCCTTTCGAATACAATATGATAGAGAATTATAAAATGTTCTATGGCAGTGGTGTCCAACCGAAATTGGTTACTGGGCCAAAATAAAAAATAAAAATATAATGTGGGCCGCACGTATTTATTTATTATAAAAAATTTATACAAACTAAATTATGTTTTACATATACATACATATTACTTAATGTGAAACTTGTTTTTCAATTTTTTCAGATAATTTTTTATGTCTACAGGTATTTTTGAAGTTGCACATCGTAATTGGTTTTTTAAATTTTCATCAGTTAATCTATTACGACTTTTACATTTAACAATCTTAAATTTTGAAAAAAAAGATTCGCAAAGATACGTGGTCCCCATTGCAGCTGTAACGCTTATCGCTAGTTTTCTTAGATTAGGAAATTTATCATTGCATATGTATTTTTTATAAAACTGAACTTTATCATTGGCTTCAAACATATATTTTAATTCAGAAGATGACTGGAGATCTATTAACTCCATTTGCAAATTTGTTGGAGCTGATTCCACAACAATGTCAAATGGACATAGGAAAATATTAAATATATTCTCATATTTCTTTAAATATGAAAATCTCTCCTGAAATTCTTGTAGTAAATTGGTAATTTCTTGTGCATATATAGAAAAATCTTTTTTGTCACAATTAAATATATGTAATAATGGAAAGTGGACAGAATTTTTTGATTTTAATTGACTTTCATAAAGTTTCAGTTTTGTTATGAATGCTTTTATATTTCCATAACAGTCTGTGATCAACTTGTTTTCACCTTGAAGCTGCCTATTCAGTTCGTTTAATTTCATAGTAATATCTGTAAGGAAAAATAAATCCAAAAGCCACTGCTCATCATATAATTCAGGAACATTTTGGTCATTTTCATTCATAAAAATTCCAATCTCTTCTCTCAAATTCCAAAATCTTTCTAAACATTTCCCACGACTTAACCAGCGAATTTTCGCATAAAAAAGCAAATCACTGTACTCAGATTCTAGTTCTTGAAGGTAACCGTCTTTTTTGTTAAAACTAAAAAAAATCTTAAAAGTAACCGTTTTTTTGTATAAAAAAATAAATAAATACACATTAAAAAAAATTTTGAACGCACATGTAATATTTTACTACAATAAAAATTTATATTTGATATTTCATTACAATAAATATTTATACAAAACGGGCCGCACAAAATTATTGAATGGGCCGCATGCGGCCCGCGGGCCGCGGGTTGGACATAGCTGTTCTATGGCACTGAAGAGATTATGGAGAAATATGATTTTAAGAATGACAGTAAATTCCTGTTCCAGCTGACATCCCTGTATTGATTTTTCGGGAAGAAGAAATACTCGGAATTAGTCAAGTTTAAAAAAATTCCAAATATCAATAATGCCAGGTGGAATTCCTATGCAATCTCAGTTATTCTTCTGTTCATCTTGATACCGTCAACTTTGACGACTTTGAAGAATTTTACAAAAGTCTCAATCCCAGTAGATATAATAATATATAAATGCTTTCTGTCATCATTTTAGTTAATTTTAATAAAAAAATTTATTATAATAAAATAATTTTATATTTTATTTTTGGCCTAAATAAATCATGTTTTCTTATGTTTAAATATTGTAGTTTGTGATTTTTTTAAATTTATAAAAATTTAGTCGATTTCGAAATGGCGTTGATATTTTGATTTTCGTCAAGGTCGCCAGTAAAATCCATCTTTAAATCCATCTTTAGATTTCTCAGAAAAGTCTTGAAACCAACAATTTATATATATATATATATATATATATATATATATATATATATATATATATATATATATATATATATATATATATATATATATATATATATATATATATATATATTTGATCAAAAGGATATATAAAATAATAAGTTTTTAATTTCTCACAAAAACCGCCACTCCAAATATTAAAACAACCAGATATCTAACTATCTTGTTGCTCGGGTCTCACTGCGCATCGAGTTTCTACAGCGCTCCAGTTCCCCATGAGCTCAGGTTTTCCATTATCGAATAATTAATTTGTTTTATAATTTGAGTTTAACCATACCCGATATTGATCTTTTTAATTAACTTTCCACTTTCATTGCTTTTACTATTATTTGTTATGCTTTCCTTTTATATATAAATTTTTGGTTTTTGCGCTAACCCTAACCAAGGCATGAAACCTTAATTATACTGGTAAAGCTATAAATGTCTAGTAAGTATTTGGAATGGATTTTTCATGTTCACATTCATTTCAATAACAATTAAATTAAAAATGAAAAGTTAAGTAATTATATTTATAAAATATAGAATGTTTACAAAAAATTCATAATCCCAGTAGATATAACAATACATAAATGTTTTCTGTCATCATTTTAGTTATTTTTAATAAAGAAATTTTTAATAATAAAAAAAATTTATATTTTATTTTTGGCCTAAATAAATCATGTTTTCTTATGTTTAAATATTGTAGTTTGTGATTTTTTAAATTTATAAAAATTTAGTAGAAGTTTCTTTTCAAAATTATTTCATGCCAGCAACTATAAAATTAGAAAAGGTAGTAGACGAAAATCCCGATAATGACTTTCCAGATCTTGATTGCGTTAGTATAGATTCATATAATAATTTACTGTAAGAGATGTCATCATTTGATTAAATAAATGTTTTGTTCAGATGTCAGAATGAAAATTTACAATTACTTTTGTCAATTAGTAAAGAAACTTGCAGTGATCAAGAATCTAAATTACTAGATTTAAAGTTTCAAATTGATGAAATGCAAACTGCTATCTCGAATCTCGAAGAAAAGGTCTTAGTTTTAAAGTGATAATATTGTTTTATTATAATATATTAAATATCATTACAGACAAGAAAGGGTAAAATCATCAGTTATTATTTCAGAAAAAGACAAGATTATTGATATTATGTATGATAAAGTTGGTAATTTAGATTCAAGGAATAATTATTCAGGTTAATAATTTCTTAACTTTAAATTATTTTAAAATGAATTTTTTAATCATTTAAATATTATGAAATTTGTGAATTTATGTTGCTACTTTTATTTTAGTATCAGATCCAAAATCTGCAATGATGAAATTAAACGATTATGAGGAAACAATGAAAGAATTACGGAATCAAGTTGTCAATAACAAAATTCTCATCATGGCTATGTGCAAAATTCTCGGATGCGTCGATACTAAAATTATCCAGTCACTGAAAGATGTTATCAGTGAAAACGAGGTCCATAGGGAAAAATACAAAATCTATGAACAATTCTATAAGAATTCCCAGAAAGCAATGGATGAAATTGCATTGGAATTGCATAGGAATGGATATGATAAATTATTTATCGATAACAAATCTCTCCAGAAACCCTGTGCAATTCACAGAGAAAGTCTCGATAATTGGAATGAGAAAATGTCAAATCTCCGCTACCATTCCGCTGGCAATATCGAGAATTCTAGCGGCAAATCGCCAACAGCGAAGCAAGAGAATTATTCTCAACAAAAGACAAATTTCTCCTGCATTCCTACAGATTTCTATCGGCAGGTTCCACCGCCACCGCCACCGCCACCGCCACAATTTGGATTGCTGGTGCCTAAGCTGCCGGGCGTGTTGTCATTGCCGGGTCTGTGTGGCATGGATGTTGCATGTGGTGTCGGAGGGTCTGCAGTTGCTGGTGGGGGGCGGTTGGCAGCGGATGCATGGTGCACGCAAGGCCGCTCTAATCGCGCATCCCGCTATAACGCCAGCAGCGCCAGCAATGGCAATGGCAGCAATGGCAATGGCAGCGGCAGCGCAAGGGGCACCAGCACCAGCAGCAATCCTATCAGTGAACCTCACTCATCCACCCATGACAACACTTCCAGCGCATTTGAGATTAATGCCAACGTGTTCGACTGGAAGAATTGCGCGTCTGCAGAAGGTGAATTTTACAATTCCATGTGACCGTTGATTAGATGATTTAATCGAATCTCTATTTATTTTCAGCCAAGATCGAATTGATGAAATTGGAACGAAAGGTTAAGGCTTCCTTGAGATTTTATTAATCATTTTTCATTTGTCAGATGCTCGAGCCGCCCCCGTCAAATAAAGAGACGAATCTCTCGCCTTCTCTCTCGCTGGTAGAGGATGGATTGGAGGTTCGTTTCAAGCTTATATTATTATATTTATTTTTTTTATTATAATCAATTATTTTATTTGTAATTATTTTTAATATAAAATAATAATTTTAATAATAAAATGATTTTATTATTATTTATAATAATTTTTCAATAATTAATTTTTTAATGTTATTTAATTATTTTTATTTTAATGCTATTTATTTTTTTATATTATTAATAATAAAATAATTTTCATCTATTTGCTTTTTTCTTCATTTCACCCGAAATTTATTGATTTTCTCATATTTAATTAAATTAATTAATTTTTTGTTAATTCCAATTATTTATTTAATGAAATATTTGTATAATTTTCAAACAAATTTTCAAACTTGAATAAATTATTTTCAAAACCATTTATTAAAATTTCGATATTTAAAATATTTTTATTTAAAATTTATCTTTAACAAAATCTCTCTTCAATTTAAAAATTATTTTAATAGTCCATTATTTATCATGTAAAATTATCTCAATAAATCATTGAAATATTTAATTCTCAGCTGAAAACACCTCACAAGTTTAAATTACGGATTTAAGAAGCTATAATAACACAAAAGGGGATCTCATTCACAAAAATAATGAGCAATTGTCAGCGCTGTTTATGTTGTCCATTTATCAAATTCTTCTAATTCGTATGAAAAGACAAAAAAATATTAGATCTAATTTCATGCTGTGAAGACATTTATTATAACCAATATTTGATGTAAAATCGGTTTGGCAAAGAAATAAACGATTAATTAATTTCAAATCATAGAAATTTATAACTTTATTCAAGTTTTATTTGAATACTATTACAAATACTATTATAATATTACAAACCGCCCCGTCCATTGATTTTAAACTAACAAAGAAAAGGATAATTACATGAAAATTTATTCGTTTCTGTACGAAAATCACAATCATCTACCGTACCAAGAGAATGAAATAATAACAAAAAAGAGAATGAAAAACATTAATCGCCTAAAAAGCAAATTTTCATGTTATTTTTTCGCATAAAAATTTTGACATTTTTTTCACATTAGTATAGTAAACAAAACTAACAGAAGTTCATTCGGTCTTCTACGTTTTTAGCTTGAAAAATTGAATAAATTTGTCTTCCTTCTACTCATCATTTGAATGTTTATTTATCCCGGCATAGAAACACATATTTTAATTTTTATATATTAGTATATGTATTAATAATTATCCTTCTAGCATTTATTTTCGATTATATAATTAATTATAGATTTAATATTAATTCTGAATATTTAAAAATTTTGCTAAAATTAAATTTTAAGTGTCTTATTGTCAGTTTGCCTATAAGCATTTGCACCGGCGGTCCGCTGCACTTATCATTAATCACTTGATAAATTCTTATTGGTTTCATGTGATAAAGCTTTATCAAATTGCAGATTTGGTCCTCCGACTCCGATTCTGACTCTATGGAACCGAAACGCTCTAAGTTGAGGATTGATTAAACGTGATGGTACTGGGATTGATTTAATGAGATCAGATCATTTCCTAGACCCGTATTCGGTCCGATTTCTTGGCATACATGGATTCCGAGTTCCTGGATTTACTGTTAACCTCAGTTGAATTTTTTCGTGATTTGTAAATTGTATTTGTGTATATTTTTATGACTTTTTCGGTCGTTATGTATTTGTTATAGAAATTCTATGTTGGCAGTCGCTCTTTATGGTTTATTTAGGCTGTGTCCAGGTAGACAAGAAAACATCAAATATTTTCTATAAAATATAATAAATTTTTCTTTTCTCGAATTATGAATTAATTTTTAATTTCGGTTAATAGTGATGCTTCACCAATCTTGTTCTCAGCAGACCCAACAATCCATAAAATTTATTTCCAAAATACGAAGAATGAACGAACAATATTTCAATACTCTATAAAGCAAATTAATAAACTTGATGCAATAAAAGAATAAAAACGCGCGATATATGAAAGCACAAATAATTATCCTGAAAACGGCACACAAAATGTACATGTGGTTGTAATTAAGATTTCAGTGTTGGAATTCTTAGAAAAATGCCAGGACTAACACTTTTATTTAACATTTAAGGACTGTTTTTTATACATTCTGCAATATATTAATTTTTGAAAAATTTCTCTCGTACAACATTTGAGATATACTTTTAGCATTCAATATTTCACTAATTATTGATTTAATACGTTTTAGTTCTATGATTTTAACTGGCAGTTTTGAGGCTCTTTTTTTTGCTTTGGGACATTTTTAGAAATTTGGAGCGTGAACGTTTTTCATTAAGTTTGCATGGTACATTGCTATTTATATTGAATTTTATAATTAGATATGTAGATTTTGGATTCCTTTTGATACATCATATAAGATTTATGTAGATTTAGATATGACCGTCAAACAACTCACTACGCAGTATTTAAATAAATATTTAAATTTATCAAAGACCTCCTGTATGGATTTTCCCTGGACGCTAAACCCTGGTGATGAGTTTAACCTAGACGAATTCTTAGCGGACACAGAGGATGAAGTTCTCTGGGAATGATATCCCCTTAACGGTTCTAGGACAAAATGTCATGTGGACAAAATATACATACTCAGAGTTTATCCGACAAAATAATTTGTTTCCCTATGGGTATTGGTCGCAAAGGTACTGATCACACTCAATGTAAGGAGTTAGTAAACCCCCATATAAGATTATTATGGTTAAATGGTAGAAGTGAGATCAGTTAGTAGAAATGATTATTTCTGTTAAATTTTTATATTTAAATTCTATATTAAATTATATCATATTATATTAAATTAAACCAATTAAATGTATGACCAGTAATTACATTAATATTAATAATTATCACGCCACGGTGTTTAAATATACTAGTAAACGAGACAGTTTTGAAGTTGTTATAAAAAATAAATGCTAGAAGAAGATTTGAATTTAATTGCGTCTAACACTCAACATGTCGCAATGGTATATTATCAACAACATTTATACCATGACATTTTGTCCGCGACATTTTGTCCAATGACATTTTGTCCACGTGACATTTTGTCCGGCCACCCCCCTTAACTATTCAAACAATGTTACTTTAATTTACTTGATGTGATTTTCAAACTAATATATATTTATATTTTTGTTTAATTTAATTCATTTTGTTTGTTAGCATTAATTCACTAATTCACCTACCGATTGTATCTTCGGTTTCGTCTCCTACACACCGTTCTCCAGGCAACGAACTTATCGAAATTTAAAGGACCATGCTTTCAGAAGTAGTGAACATCGACGTAAGACTTCATATCAGCCATCACGAACCCGTTGAGAATGTCTACAGATCAGTGGCGTAGCGAGGGGTGGCGAGGGGTGACAGTTGCTTCGAGCGCCACAATTTTTGGGGCGCCGGATTGAACGCAATATATATAAATATAGCCAAGCATTGAAAATTTTTTAAAATAAACGATGAAAAAGGGATTTTATTTTTCTGTTTTCCAGTTTTTTTCTAGTTTTGTTATATTTTTATATTTTATATTTTTTTAAAATATTATTTTAGAATTTATTAATATACATTTTATATTTGGCGTTTTTACATATGTCTATTTTAATATCACAAAAAATTTTTTATAGTAAGCCCAGGGCGCCAAAAATATCCCAAGTAGTCTGGCTACGCCACTGCTACTGCTCTGTAGCTTTGGCCGACTTAGCACAATTTCAACATGGATGCAACCATGGATGCTTAGTTGTTTTGAAATAGTCATGCGACGACTTTCTGGAACTTGTATTCATCGTAACATATTATGATACCTACCTTCATTTTTCTTCTACATTCGTTTCGTAAGCGCCAACAGTTTCCACAAATTATAGCAAGTCATCAGTGGACTCAAAATAGAAATAGGGGAAAGAAGGCAAAGCTACAAGAAGCAGAAAGTATTGGACTTTTAATGGGAATCAACTTGCGAGGGCATTAGAACACATTATAGAAATTCTGAAGAACTTAAATTAATAACTAAAATTTATTTTTCAAATAATTTTCTGTCATTTTATAGCATATTAACACCAACTCCTTATTTTATTTGTTAAGAAAAAATGTGATCATTGATGATTGTTAAAATTTAAAATTTAAATTATATTTCTTATTATTTCAATACACCTATATATAAGTTGTATTATTTAAATTAGTTTTGTTTAAATTATCATTATTTTTAAGCAATCCAGAAGTCATATTTTTTGATAAATTAATACTTATTTTGTAAGTTATTACTAGATTTGTAAATTATTTTTACATTTTTACGGTTAGTTAATTTATAATATTTTTAGGTAGTTTAATTAAAAGCAAATGTCACCAATGGCCATAAATGAAAATACGGCTTCTCAATTGTTAGACTTTACTCAAAAACTTGACATAAGTCTTCTTGATGCTGTAGTTGATTGTATGTACACAGGAACTGGATCTGAACAAAAGATGGCAGAAAAGATTTTAACTACTTTAAAAGAACATCCTGACGCTTGGATTCGCGTTGATTCAATTCTTGAATGCAGCAATAACCAACAAACAAAATATTACGCTTTGCAAATTTTAGAAAATGTTATTAAATGTAAATGGAAAGTTTTGCCAAGAGTACAATGTGAAGGTGAGGATCTCTGTGGAACTTTAAAATAGTAATTCTATTTTAGGGATTAAAAAGTATATCGTAGGATTAATAATTAAGACATCTAGTAATATGCAAATGTTGGAAAATGAAAAGGTTTATCTAGGAAAGCTTAATATGATTTTAGTTCAGGTAGGTGGTGTCAAATATCAATTGAGATTTTTCGATTACCGACTAATTTTTTTCAAAATTTTAGTTTCTTAATAAAATTAATTATCAACTTTATAAATTTAAAAACAGAATTTAAATGAGTCAATTATATATATTTTTAATTAATTTTAGATACTGAAGCATGAATGGCCTAAAAATTGGCCGACATTTATTCAAGATATTGTTGGCAGTAGTCGCAGCAATGAGGCGTTGTGTCAAAATAACATGGTTATTATGAAATTGTTGAGTGAAGAAGTGTTTGATTTTTCGCTCGGTCAAATGACACAAACGAAAATAAAACATTTGAAAGATTCAATGTGCAGTGAATTTTCTCATATTTTCCAATTGTGTCAATATGTGTTGTTTCATTCACAAAATGCTATGCTTGTTGTGTCGACTCTGGAAACATTATTGAAATTTATGCACTGGATTCCACTGGGATACATTTTTGAAACAAATCTCAATCAGACACTTATAACGAAATTTCTCAACGTTCCGATGTTTAGGAATGTCACGTTGCAATGTTTAACGGAAATGGGTAAATTAATTTGATATATATATATTTAAAAATTTTTTAAATAATTTGTGAATTTATTTCAACATAATTATTGATTCATGGAACGTTGTTTCAACCGAGCTATTTTTGAATATATTAATATTTGATTTCAAAGGATTTATATACAACTTTATTAACCAATTCATTTAATAAATAAAAAATTTTACTGGAATATAAATTCAGTTTCATATCTTTTGGGGTATGATGAAACTTGCGTAACATCACCCAAATACCCGCAATACAAAGCGCAATAGTACGCCAAAACCACCCGCTCCAACGATGAAATTGGTATATTTATTTAAATAGCTCTATTATGCATTATGAATAAAACCATCGAAGATGTAGTTTCATTTTTATTTTGGAATTGTCCAAAATATTCCAATATGCAACGTCACGGTCCATTGGAAGGAGCTGCTATTTTGCTACAATTTTATTAAAATGCGATTAAAGAACTGTTTAAAATATCCCATTATACCACTGTACCAAAACGCTTTTATCTCAGCTGCTCTCCAGGAGTCAGTTACGTTTTCACTTAAAGTAAATTATTACACTATATCGATCTCTACCTCATTACTAAAACACAAGAAAAATAACTCCTCATTTGCTCAAATATTTGAAATAGTATAAATGTTCACATAAAATATTTCTATGTTTCCGACATTCAAAATGTGACGATATGTGTTACCAAGAATTAAAGAAGGTTCTGTTAAATAGTTTTATTCAACCGATAACACTACACGTGAAACAATTTCTGCTAAATTCTACATCACATTGATATGCCATCATTATGTTAAAAATGCTTTATAATAAACCAATCAAAAATCACTAATTTTTTATTTGAAGCCAGTACGACATTGCTAATGATTTCCAAATAAAATGCTTATTTTAATTATCATAAACTTCCTTTCCTCCAATATTTATTGAATAATGATGACGAGCACCTATATTGAACAAACATAGATAATTGTTTTGTTTGTACTTTCAGTGTGCGTTTTAATCAATTTGAGTCAAGCATTCATTACGTAACGATATCTCAGTACAAACTCACCGACGATACTCAGCCATTTTTTCGGGCCAAATACATATATTTGTAAAGTTACGCAAGTAGCAACACTACTGATATGACGGGGAAATGACAATCCTCTAGTGTCACTAGCTGTGCGTGTAAGTCAAAAAGATTCTCACGATATACGAAATTTAGAATACCAGATTTCTTTTTTTTATGTCATTCCTTGATAATAAACGTGTTTAGGGCCGCACATTACACCTTGGCTAGCCACAGGTTGAGTATGGTTAACCTAAGCAATAAGGTTACCGAACGTATATTATCTAAATTTGCATACGACAGTATTGATTCAGCTGGGTAGAATGAATCATAATATAAATGAAATCGATTAATGAAATAAAAAACATGGCTTATACGGGAGTGTACCTTAATTTTATCAATACGGAGTGGGCATTGGTTACTCAGATGCTGGTACTGACGTCCTCATGTTACGTTCTGAAATATTAAATGAAATAATGCTACCAAACAATTTATAAAATTTACCACGGATTTCAAAGGTTTATTGTTGGTTTTTCCATTTATTTATCGAACGGTACTGGTTGATTTGTATTAGTAAATATTAACCAATTCATTTAATAAATGAAAAACTTTACTGGAATTTTGATAAAGCTGATACATGTATCTAATACGTGACAAAATATATAAAGAAGTGAAAAGAATTCGTTGTGATATATCCAACATAAATATAATATTCACATCCACATATTAAACCAGGTTAAGAAACGATATATATATATATATATATACTGAAGGGAGAAATGTTGAATATTCTAAATTCTGGCTATGTTTAGATTAAGAGCTCAAAAATATCTAATTACTTTAATGAATTAAAATAACTAAAAGTTCCAAAAACTCTAATTTCCTTATTAGATTGTTTCTTGATTTAATCTCGAGAAATTTAGCTGAATTAGTTTTGATTTTATTACTCCTCAATCACATCTTAGACAACAAATAAAATGATTGGTTAATATTAAATAAAAATTGATTCTTCTATTTCCTTTTATCTTTTTTTTGTTATTTTTAGCCAACGTATCCGGTAGTGAGTATGTCAACGTTTTCATCGACATTTTTGAAAATACCACAAACGTCTTGAAAGAAGTGAGAAAATAAACTGTAGGGAAGACGACAAATTTTAACCCATGTTTTTTTCTTCATTAGATGCTAGCCCCACAAACGAATATCAAAGAGGCCTACATGTACGGACAAGACGATGAACAGAAATTCATCCAAAACATGTCATTATTCTATTCCAGTTTGTTCATGAATCATTTGCAGTTGATCGAATCGAAAGATAGTTTGCGATCTCAACTTATTGACGCATTTGAGTATATGCTTAACATATCGGAAGTCGAGGAAACGGAAATTTTCAAAATCTGCCTCGAACTGTGGAATCATATTGTTTCAGATTTATATCGACAAAACCAGGAATTGAATTACAACATGAACCAACACAATATCGATATTCCCCAGAGAAACGTATTCTATGCCCCGATATTG
Organism: Schmidtea polychroa; assembly: GCA_959609185.1. Lineage (NCBI taxonomy): Eukaryota > Metazoa > Platyhelminthes > Tricladida > Dugesiidae > Schmidtea > Schmidtea polychroa. Next base: position 12,460 of record CAUHTR010006463.1, read on the forward strand.
AGTAGGGTAAGTGTTTCATATGAGCTCCATCTGTGAATTTCATCGGAATTTTAGCTGAGAAAAATTATGATTTCTCGAATGGCTCGACCCGAAGAAGTGCTCGTTGTTGAGAACGAGCAAGGAGAAGTTGTCCGGGAATTCATGAAAGATACCGACAGTATAAACCTGTATAAGAACATGAGAGAATGCTTGGTTTATTTGACTCATTTGGATTACCATGTTAGTATTGATTTTTATTTTGCACTGAAACTGAGTAATATATTGATTATTTTTTTTGATTAAATAATATTTTGTATTGTAAGTATTCGAAGTAATTAAATTATTTTAACTGCTAAATATTAATTGCCTAATTTCTACAGAACATTACACTTATTGATTTTTTGGTGTTATAAAAATTATTATAATAATGATGGAGAAATTTATGCCATATAAAATCGATATAGTAGCTTCCTTTTTTAGTGGCTTATTTCGTCAAACGAAATGCACTCCTCAGTGGCGAGTTTTGTTATCCACTAGCGTATTTAGTGTTACATAGGGTTACAAAAAATAAAATAATATCTTATTGGATGATATTTATTAAGATAATATGTTAACAAAAGTAATATTTATGATATATATTTTCATTTGTCTTATGCGGTTTGTAATGCATATGTTGATGACGCATACATCAGTCATAGAGGTTAAATTATAATGATATTGATTGCATTTGAGAATGATTTTCACATTTTATTTGTGTATAATTATCGTATAAATTGGATTAATCTTATTATGAGGAAATGCATCCAAATATGCATAAAATATGTTGAAAATAGTCGATTTTAAATAGTAAATAGAAATATATGAAATCAATTTAATTACTCTGTTCAACACCCTCATATGTTATCTTTACAATTTTCCCGTTAAATGATAGCTGTGTGAATTGCTAGGTTCAAAAAGGATACTGGGAGTGACAGAGGATGCGATGGTTCCAGGCATCCAATCAAAGAGTTAAAATTGTTGATGTTAACTCTAAAGCCTGGTCAAGGTTGGGAAAGGGCAATAAGTTACCTGTTAGAAACCTACAGGTTAGGGATCCTTTTTCAGCCTAGACATTCCCGTTATTGGCATTTCTTTTCTAGTATGCTGCGCAAATGTTTTTTAATTGATAAAACAAAAAATTACCATTTTATATTTCAAATAAATTTTATTGGACGAAAGACAGGAAAAGAACATTAATAATCTATTCAAGTGATATATTAACGGAAAAGTATCGTTTTTAGACGTAAGAAGTTCTCGAGGCTAATTTTTATAAATTATTACGATACTTTACGTTATTCCGCTCATATCTTTTCGTTACTCGTTTAAATGATTATATATCTATTTTTCTATCATCTATATATGATGGTAATCCAGACAGCCGCAATCGGCATGAACACTTAATTAGAAAGCTATTGGAATATATACTTAATAAAACTAAGTAAGTACCTGCACAATTTAGTTGAATTATTTTCGGAAGTTACCGGTTGATAAGTGGCATGGAAAAATAATATAAATAATCGATAGTGCCCAATATATTTCCAACTAAATAATTATATCGATTGTTGTCATAATTCTTATCTGTCGTAGAAAGATGGTAATTAAGATGCCGAATATCTCAGATTTTCATTTTATCGATTATTAAATCCGAAGAGGTTTATATTTCACCATATTAAGCCAATAAATATGATTCTATAATAATCGACGAAAAACTTTTTCATTTCAAACCGTACCTTATACGTACCCAAATATTGCAAAATTTATATCTAAAATTATTTTTTTTTGAAACTCATCGTTTGTAATGAAAACATGAAAAAAAATTAAATTACTTTCTAAAATTTGATTTGTAATAATAATCGGTAGTGCCAAATATATTTTCTGGCTCAACTAAGTCTTAGCTCCTGTATAAAGATTGCAATTAAAATATCGAATATCTCAAGTTGAAACACTTAAAAACCACAAAAAATCGATATTTCCGAACTTAATAATATCGAGGATTACCAACAAATAAATTTATTTTTCAAATAAAACTCTTATGAAAAATGTCATGATATTTTTGAGGATTTGTATAGATTTGATTTCTTGCGAGCCCAAGAGTTGTAATTCTTTCTCGCTATTGTCACCTTGGGAGAATATATTAAATCTTGACTTGTCAAAGAAAATTCCGATTTATGTTCCATTCTAATGCTATTTTGTAAATTGTAAATTCCATTGTATTGGTTCATATATTTCGTTTCGCACTTTGAGTTGAGGACTTTACCGGATTTGAAATCTGTAACTATGCGATTTGTGAAAAGCTTCTTTTGTTCTTTGATGGACACGTAGAAAATTTGAATGTGATCTCGAGTTTTTTCGGAGAAAAGCGTATATTCAATTACTTTGATATTCATCTATTGTTCCAGAACTGAGATTTATATCTATTTAAATAAATTGCTGATGCTTTGAATAATTAATGGGAATGTCATTCTTTTTTCATTTCAATCTGTACTTTATTTTCTCATCAATTTTAATGATGTTATTCAATTTTCTTTTACTACAACTCTCAGGATACAGATCAAATAATGACTGATAAATTGGGGCATCAAATGGACGGTTCAGAGTGGTCATGGAAAAATCTAAACACCCTCTGTTGGGCTATCGGTAGTATTTCTGGTTCAATGCATGAAGATGATGAGCGACGATTTCTTGTTGTTGCCATCAGAGATTTACTGAGTTTATGTGAACAAAAACGTGGCAAAGACAACAAAGCTATAGTCGCTAGTAATATCATGTATGTTGTCGGGCAATATCCGAGATTTCTAAAAGCCCATTGGAGATTTTTGAAAACCGTCATAACGAAACTGTTTGAGTTCATGCACGAAACCCACGACGGTGTTCAAGATATGGCCTGTGACACGTTCATTAAGATTGCCGTTAAATGTCGTCGACAATTCGTCACGTTGCAATCTGGTGAAATGTACACGTTTGTAGATGAAATTCTTGGTGGTATAAATAACATAATTAGCGATTTACACCCACAACAAGTCCATACGTTCTATGAGGCAATGGGAATGGTTGTCGCCGCTGAAACCGACACAGTCGTACAGAGTGAATTAATCAATAAACTATTTTACCTACCAAACCAGGTATGGGATGATATCATCACTCAGGCCCACGAAAACATTGAGATTCTTCAAAATCCCGAAGTCGTCAAACAAATCGTCAATATTATGAAAACCAATTACAGCGCGTGCAAATCTCTCGGAGCTTCATATGTCCAGCAGTTGAGTCACATTTATATGGACATGCTCAATGTGTACAAGGTGATTTCGGAAAATATCAATATTGCTGTCACTAATCACGGGGAACAAATTGCCAAGCAACCGGTTATTCGTGCGATGCGGGCGGTGAAAAAAGAAGCTTTAAAAATCATTTCGAGTTGGGTTCAAAAATCCGTTGATCCAGCAATTGTGGCTGAGAATTTTATTCCACCGATGCTCGACGCTATTTTGTTCGATTACCAACGAAACATTGCCCCAGCAAGAGAACCGGAAGTACTCAGTTCTATTGCAACAATTATCAACCGGTTGCATCAACACATCAATGAGCATATACCGACGATTTTGGATGCAGTTTTCGAATGCACCTTGAACATGATCAATAAAGATATGGAAGAATATCCGGAACATAGAACGAATTTTTTCACTCTTCTTGAAGCTGTTAATCAGAAAAGCTTCATCGCATTTACCGTTTTACCAGCGGAAAAATTCAAATTGCTTCTTGATTCGATTATTTGGGCGGTAAAACACACGATGAGACAGGTAAATCGATTTTTTTATTTTATTGTTTATATTCGGTGTTATATTTAAATTTGACACATTTAACATCAACAATCACCCCAATGAAGGGGAGGAGCTTTATAATTTGTTAGATTCCGATGGAACTTTTCAATTCTAATTTTAATTTAATTATTTGATCAATAACGTGACATGTTTATTTAAATATTATCGAATTTTGATCTTTTTTAAATCTTTTCTGAAAATCGACTGAAATGGAGAAATCATAAAAAATTATTTTTGTCACTTGTTTGTTATTCTTTATTAAATTAAAATTTTGGTTTATTAATCGGTAAATAAAATAGTTTTTTTTTCTGTGCTGGGGTTAAATAAATAAGAAACAGATGTAAAAATCAAGAAATTATCAATCCTTTCACTGGACAGCGAAAACCGAATTTTTTTCAATTATTATTGATTTTGGAGCATTATTGACAAATCGAGATTAAACACGGAAACCTTACCAN
>CAUHTR010006466.1:0-14274 GCA_959609185.1 Schmidtea polychroa
AACAATGACAATAATTAAAACACCAAATACAGTTTTTAATATTCAAACAACTGAAGCATTTGAAATTTTGACTTAAATACAAATATTGTCCACAAATACTTTTAATCGATTTTAATTTAATATGTTCAATATTTAAATAGTTATTTTAATTAATATTACCTTTATTTGTTTTAATTTATGATGAATTTTTGAATTCTTTACAATTATATTAAATTAAAATTTTACCATCAATTTTAATTTTAATCGACCACGTGATGCTCATATTTCAATTTTATATGAACACGGAATTTTCTCTATAGAATAATGTATAAATTATCCATTTTTACTAAGAATTTTTTATTTTACAAAATGTAGCATTTCAAAAATACATTTGTTTAAATAATGAGTTTTATTATTTCGATTTATAACCGGACAGTCAAAAATTGGCAAATCGTGTAACTTTTGGTTAAACTCTCTTGTGGAGAGTGTATTAAAAAGTTTAGACACTAGGCTACAATTTTAAGAATTAATTATTTAATTACATAAATAATGTTCGTACATTTGTTTTTATGTTACATAAGGATGTAAATTTCTTATGTGATTTACATTAAATGTGGTATGTTATGAAAAATTTAACTTAGTGCATCCTATCTAAGTTTTATATTGCAGACTATAGTAATTGTTATAAAATTGGAATTCTAGAATTATTTGTTTAAAATTAATTAATGAGATGTACATATATATTGCTCGTAAGTTGGTCGACACTTTTCAGGAGCAAATTTTTGAAAGAGAGTTATAGTCATATTTTATTATTTTCTTTTTTATAATTTACAAAAGATGTGTATAGAAACCACTTTTATATCATCCTTCTATAAGCTTACGTAGGCTGAAGTCTACTTTGCCAAATGTTATACATTGTCTTTAATAACTTAACTTACCATTAAAATTTAATTTCAACAATCAATATTTTCCTCAAATATTCACAAAATGAAAGAAAATTAATACACACACTTTGGACAACGCTTTTATTGGCATCATCCCCGAACAGTGAGTCAGGATATTGGGAACCATTTGTGGTAGTTCATGGAGATAATAAAGTTGAAATACAATGTCCAGACTAACGTGTTTCACAGCGAGAGTAAGGGATTGGAGCTGCTCTGTAAATGTAAGTAATGTATAATGAAAACAAGTGATGATGTATATAGTAAATGATGGGAAATATAAATCTTTTGATAACACTAATTGTAATTGTTTGTTTGAAATTACCAATTGTATTTCTTTAAGAGCGTCTAGTGATTCATTGTATGAAATGAATGTTATTAACATGTCCACATTAAAAAGTGTTAGGGGCTCTAGTAGTGCCATATGTACCGTAAGCAGACTAGACAGTTCAAATCGTCAAATATTCTCACGCTTTATTAATAGTGTTATTGAAGCTCCCTCTTTCAAACACTTAAAATATATAAGTATAAAATTTTCAAAACTTCCAATTACTCTCTTGCATATAAATGGATTGAGGGATTAGAAAAATATTTCATCTTAGTTGAAAAGCCATGAGAATTCTGCCGAACATCGAGAAGCCCTATTGCTTTATCTGACTCGAAGAGGTAGGAATTTGTTAAATACACAAATGGAAGATGAAATTGAAAAAAGCGAAACTATTGGAGAATGGCATTGAAAAGATGAATCTTTTAGAATGGAAAGCAATTGATACTTTATCGGACTTCTAGAGTTGATCGCAAAACTCGATCCATTTTTATATGACCATATTCAACAATATGGACGATCTGATACCCGGAAAACGTAATATCTCTCAAAACCAGTCTGTGATGAATTATTTGGATTAATGGCGAAAAAAGCTTTAGATTCAATTGTGACTGACATAAAAGATATATGGATTCAATGACTATTAAGCCGATTGAAAATGTTTGAAGTTTATTATAATTCAGGTGCAAATTTAGCAGACACCGCCATTCAATCTTTATCCGAGGCTCAAATCAATTTCAAGGATTGTAGATCACAAAGTTATGACAATGCATCTAACATGACTTGGAAGTATTTAGGCTTGCAAACAAAAAACTTTAGAAAAAAGTTTCTTCCTTGCGCTGGCCATTTATTAAATTTGGTTGAAAATGGCTAGAGCTGAATCACGTATCAAATCCATGAATTTTCTCAGCATGGTGGAAATAATTTATAATTTCGAATACTTGAAAAGACTGCAGAACAATCGGAAAAATCACTATAAAAACAAGATATGAAAGCCTTCAAGGTAATAAAACATCAGTATGAGAATGTACTAACAGCATTAAACACCATTATTGATGATACCGAAGAGGGTTTGAAGAATTCGAATTTGCTATATTCACTGTCTCAAGGAACTCAATCTTTGAGAGAATGAATCCTGCTTCAAAATGTTTGCAAAATTCAAAAATGACTTTGGACTCTTTTTGTGGTTTACTTTCATCTCTTGCCAATTATATTTGACTATTAAAAATCAAAGCGATTCATTTGAAGCCGAAGCTGATTCTTTTGCCTGAAATTGAGTTCACTAAAAATGAAATCGAAAGAGAAAAGGATTCCCTCGTCCGTTTGAATCTGTTGACGGTGATCTTAGTCAAAAAAATACATTTAAAAAGAAGGTTTTTATATAAATTTTGGCTAAAATTCAGTCCAATCTAAAATGCGTGCTGAGACCCCCAGAGTCGTCAGATTTACTGAATAATTGAAATAATAAATCAATTTTGGCGAAAAAAATGCAGAAAAAAGCTTTTTTAAAGATTTTTTTCACTATTTTTCTATTAAATTATACAGAACTATGAATAGAGTCATGAATTAATAAAATAAAAATATAAAAAATTTAGTTAATTATTTAGAAATCTTTTGTATCGGGTCATCCATAAAGTACGTTGCGCTCCAGGTGGGTATAAGGTAATGTGAGGGTTTGTAACAGGAAAGTAGGGGTTCAGGCCATGTGGGACGTCACACATTTATTTTTTAAAATTTTATTTCTAATTTTTTTAAAGTTTTTTTAGTAGAATTTAATAGTTTTAAAAAAAATGTCGAAATATGTCGAAATAGCATGAAATGCGTATTTAATGAATGTGTTGTTCACGATTCCTCTCGCTAGGAGCGCTTATATACTGTTGCAAAGCCTTGTTTTATGTATGGCAGTACTTTCGTCATGTCGGAAGTATTATTATTTCTATATTGTCCGCTGCATAATAATATCACTGAGTGAAAAATTCGGTATTATATTTTTACATATAATAGGGACACACGTCACTATCGGAGGGATTAGGGATAGTATCTTATGGTTTAGAGGGTTAGGTAAATGGTTATGTTTACTTCAGGTCGGTCCTGATTTTTATGAATAAATATAAAAAACAATCTCATGAACAATCACCCTTTTAAGTCCTCCAGGTGGTTAGTAAAATTTATGAAATATGTGACATGGGGAGGGAGGGGTTCAAAATGATCAAAAATGCGTGACGTACTTTATGGACGACCCCGATCCAAAATGGAAAATTATTCCACAGAATATAAAATTGCCAATAGGGGCTCCCTTGGCTGGAACCAAGTTAATCTAAAATGTAAATGCAATAAAATATTTATGTACTCCTATTACAAATATTTATTAAAAGTAGATTTCAATTAAACAATATTTTCATATCTGCTGTATTTTCACAAATCTAACACATATATCCTTTTAATAATAAGTTTAATTTTTAAAAATCCTAAGGTGCAGTTTATACATATTTGTATACTTCTAATATTTATTAAGTTCCCATATAAATTATTCTTAAATTAATTTAATTGTTTAATTGAAATATATTTTTACAATTTTAATCAAAAGTTAAATTTATGGAAATGTTGTAGGGAGCAGCAATTAGTCAGCTACGGTTTATACAGAAGCTTAAAAATTATTTAAAAATTTTAGTTAAAATATAAAATATATTTAATCGTTAAATGTTTTTAATAAATAATAACACTACTGATAATTTATATATTTTATTACTAATTGCTTGGATTGAATTTTTATAGAAATTCCGGAAAGCAACGCATTTAACAGAGATAATTACTTTATTCATGAACTGATATTTTTCAACAACACTTACAAATTTTACGACATTTATTATTCATTTATGACTAGGAACTCAGAATCATTTCTGTCAAAAATATCACTCATGACAGTCAATCAAAATTTAAACAAAAAGTATAATTAGTAACATAATTACAAATGAGTAAACCAGAATTAATTAAATTTATAAAACTTATTAAATATTTATTCAAATATTATCCTAAAATTCACAAAATTCAGCTGAAAAATATTTTGATCATCTTTATAATAAGGTATAATTAATTAATTAAATATTAATCAGATTCTATCTTAAATTAAGCATACGTCAAGGGGGTTAAAACAAAAAAATGTTTAATTATTTAATTAAAATATTTCGTTATTAATAGGGGGAGGGTTGAAAAGCATTTATCAAGATTGCGACTGTGTGAAAGATGAAAAGATTTAGTAGTCTTGAAAAGCCGACTTTGTGGATTTAAGTAAAACAATATCAACAACAAAAGTTTACTGAATTAAATGACAAACTAAATCATAAATAACGTCCTTTTGATTATTTTATTTCATATCTAAAATAACATTTTGGTTGACTTTTAAATATAAGATAAAAACGTAGTCAAGGGTAGGTTTTATGATGTTCAACCTCCTATCTGCATATGTATCAAAGTCTGATAATGCAAATAATCAAATGAATTGGTGAATAAGAAAGTGGAGAAAGCGACGATAAAACTTGGTCATAAACTTGGAAACCTTTCCTTTGGTCGATTTTCCTTTACTCAATTGCACCTTCATAATTTTCCACACAGATCCATGGTTTAAAAATCGATCAATGGACATAGAACACAGTAAATTATTATACCTGTCGTAAATATTCGCGTATAGTATGCATTTTTATGTATTCTCAATGATCCCAAGCTTCATCATCCCCTAAACAAATCACAAATCTCACCTACACCCCTAATATATTATAATAAGGTGGAAATGATATATGTTGAAAAACTTGAAAAAGAATTACAAATTTATGGAACAATGAAACTCTTCTGTTCATTTAAAAATAGAAATCAGGCCTCGATAATAAACTAAATCTCTGGTGGTGAACATTTTTGATAAGTGGGTAAAAATTAGTTAAACTTTTTATAATCAAATAGTGAGTCACTATTATGTCAATGATGAAAAATTCATATTAATGGATTTTATTTAGATTAAAAATATAACATACAAAAATATACAAAAATATAATAAAAAACATCGGAAAAAGATTTATTTAATAAGAAATTTTTTGTTATTTATTTTTTAGATAATTCTTATAATTTGGATTTGTACTTTTTGTTAGTTATTAGTTAAGTTTTACACTTGTTGTAATTTGTTCTTTTCCGAATCCTTTTGATTAAAACAATTGGTTACATGAATATTGAACACATGAATTCACAAACATTAATAAAGGAGAATTTATCAGTTTTTCATTTATTAAATGAAGATAAAAAAATCTTTTGTTTAAAATTTACTCACGATAAACAAAAATATTGTGATTTAATAACATATGAGATTCAGTTTGAGAAGGAATACCAGATGATCATTTCAGAATGTACACTATCTTTCTTTATTACCATGGTATCTACCGTATTTGCCTACATATACTCAACAGACAATTATAACCCGCAAAACCTAGTAAAAAGAATTAATATATCCACCACATACGGTTGTAAAAAATTAAGTACCTAACTCATACATTTGCCAGATTGTCATTCGGAGGCATCAAGAATCCATTGCAATAAAGAGAAATGGATGAAGAGATGAAGTTCTTTCATCTTAAATTATTTGACAAAGTGTTCAACGCAGATTAGGAGTTTCATAAACTCTACAAAATTGATACTAAAAAAAAGTACATAAATAAAAAGTTCTACAATTTTACCAAAAATTGACAGTAAAACTTATTAAAACTGGCGTTTTCATAAATATAAGTCCGGATATTGTTATCATTCTTTTGACAGCAAATAAAGTGACCACATGAAATGGATTTCATTGAATATTATGTTAACCAGATGAAAAAATATTTGTGATGGGAGCTAATGTCAATAATAGAGACCGGTGAAATATTCCGAAATTTCAAAAATTGACTTCATGTAGAATTAATTAAAAAAAATACTTAATTATTACAATAATATTAAAATGTTGATTGTTACGTGAGTTAAATACAACTAGCATATGTGAGTTACATATTACTCTGTCGCTAATTTGGGTTTTGTAGCCGTGTGATTTTTATACATCTCACAGTTATATATTAAAATATATGCATTTAAACACGCAAGACATTCAGGGACACATGGAAGTAATCAAATATTTTAGTAACAATTTCTAATAAAGATTATTTACATAGTCATTACATGTAATTTTATAGCTAAAAAACATAAAAAAATAGTGTGACCCCACAATATTTCCGATATTTGATGCGACAGTAAACGTGTTAAAACAACGCAGAAAATAATTTTTCTTTCAATCAGAATATTTACAGTATTAGATATATTTTTTTCCGGCGATTCTCTCTTAGAAAAATATTTCTTAAAATAATATTTATAGTGAACAGATGTTAGGTATTGGTTCTTCAAGTAGAGAAACGTATAGTATTTTTTTTTCAAAATATTGTAACATAAAATAAACGAAATATACTTATTATTAGTATCAACTCNCAATTTCATTAAAATATATTGCAAAATGATGGATTTTGATAAAAAATTATGTTTACAATAATAAATGGTTGTTGTTTAAATTTGCTGATAGTTGAATTATTTTAATGGTATTTGTGCGTTGTTTAAAATTTACAATTTTGATGCGTGTTTTAAAACCTAAAATTTCATATTTTAATAATTTTCAAATAGTAGTTGGAAATATAAGAAAAATTAAAATTTTACTTAAAAACCAAATATTCAATTTCTTTTAAATAAAATAAACAAACAGAAAAAAGACTCAGAAAACTAATTAAAATGGATTTTCAGGTTGTTATTTAATATGGAAAATTTGTTTACTATTTCAAAATTTGTTCATTTATAACAGTCGAAATTAATTAAAATAAATATTTATTTATTTTTTAATAAATTCATATGCTATAATTGAGAATGTAGTGTATTTTTTTGCTAGTAAAAAAATTTTAGGTAGTAAATATATTCGCATTTGTAGTAAAAATGTTGTTAAAAATATCTAATTGCCATGAGTTTTCTAGAATCTTCCAAAATGTTTGTTTTAATGGATATATATTCTATAAGTTTTAATGGATCACTTATAGAATTTTCCATGATGCTATATACGCCATCCATTTCAAATATACGTATTTATATTGCAGCATCATGCCTTGTAATTGCAAAAACAAACCGAATTCATTTTTTTAGATTTTTGGAGAATTTATTTTATTTTGACGCCAACGCCGGATAAAACTTTGTCTGCAAGGTGTCTCATGAAAATTGTGAATGTGCAGTTAGTGACAAACATGAGAGAGGTTCTACCAGGAACGTCAAAATTTAGAAAAAAGATATCAAGGTCAATGGAATTCTTCAATGCTTCGGACTATTGCTGGTGTCTTCAAAGGGAATTTACCTGACCAAAGGTACAAAAGGAAAGCTTAAAATTCCCTATCATGGAAGGTTGGTTGGGGATGGAGTGGTGGATTGCTCTAGAGAGCCGCAATCCTGAAAAACATTCATTTATTAATGAGGCTGAGATCTCTCAATATTCACATGTAAAAATATGACCGGAAACAATGAAAATAAAAACAACAACAATTGACTACTATATAAAAACTAGAGCTAATACTTAAAAATGCCCATCATTTAGGGGGTTTATGCGATAATTTCTTTTCCAATAAAATCTTTGCTAAGCAGTGTAATGGATTTAATAAATTTAATAATTTTTGTGATGCATTATTAAATAAAAAAGACCTTATAAAGTAAGATGAGTTGCATGCAATCATTTACACTTCTCTTTTAGAATTTCATATAACATCATTTAGATTTAGATTATAAATTAATGTTTTTTCTATTTAACATCAATTTTCGCCAATCTCTTTATGTTATTTTTACATACATGTGATATTGCAGATATTGCAGTACAGATATTGCAGTACAGATATTGCAATACAGATATTGCAGTACAGATATTGCAGTACAGATATTGCAGTACAGATATTGCAGTCAAAATAAATGACAAAACAATTAAACAACCTTTAGATCCAAAATTTAATTTAATAGACACAAACAATTCAAGACCCCTTTGATAACAGGTCCATTATACAAATCTAATCTACAATCACCATTAAATATTAATTAAATTTTGAAAATGCTATGTTCCAGTAGGAATCTATTTTTTCTAATTATTTTTGATATTAATTAAATAAAATTGGGTGGTCCAAGTCAAAAAATTATTCCAACATAATTAAAATTCAAAAGTATGGATAAAATTTCCAAACAATTTCAATAAATTTAATTATTCGCTCTAGGTAGAACTCCCTATGGTTTTTGATATATTGTGGAAATAATTCACTAGACAATTTTGTTCGTTTCTAACATCAAAAATAAGTTTAAAATGACACTCGTTGTGAAAATTATTTGTTTGTTATTTTGTCAATTAAAATTTCTTTATTATTTATTAATTTAGAGATGATGTAATAATAATAATAATAATAATAATAATAATAATAATAATAATAATAATAATAATAATAATAATAATAATAATAATAATAATAATAATAATAATAATAATAATAATAATAATAATAATAATAATAATAATAATAATAATAATAATAATAATAATAATAATAATAATAATAATAATAATAATAATAATAATAATAATAATAATAATAATAATTATAATAATAGCAGAATATTTCAATATTTAAATAATTAACAAAGATTTGTAAATTTTTCTTTAATTAAAACTTTCTTATTAGTCCTTAGGCCTATTTATTCGTTTGAAACTTTTTTGATGTTTTAATCTTCCAATTAATTCTTTTTCACTCTTCGTCTTTTAATGGTGAATTTTCTTCAAAACTATCTATATTTAAACAAATTTAAAATGAAAATCGTTTTAAAGATATTTTTATAAAAATATTTTACATTTTTATAATATTTTTATAATAATAAAAATAATAGCATATTATAATAGCATATACAGTTTTCTTTAAAATTAATAAATTAAAAAAAATATAAAACTTATTCATAATAGTAAGTTTCAAATAATTTTGTCGTCAATATTATAATAATAATGAATTATGTAAGAGTTGGTTGTTTTTCTTGTAAATATTTATTATCGTGCTTTTCAATGTTTTTCGTAAGATTGTTTAGTGATGACAATTTTCCGTGTTGATTAAGAAAATGAATTATTCAGAAGAAATTCTGTATACAATTATTTTTGATATTGTTATAATTGTTTAATATGGTTAAACTTAGAGGCATTTAGACTAGGATTTGCAAAAAAAAACAGCGTTTCTTGTAAAAACCGGTTTTATGGTTCTTTCCAATCTAATAATATAAATCTAACATTATTGTTTCGTATTTCTTTTTACCTTTTTCAGAGTTGCGTGGGAAATCTTTAGTTTTAAGGTTTTTGTCGTTACAAATATTTGAGTGAATTTTTATATTTGATTTTAAAATACGTAAGTCCATATAATAATTACTGTAGACTATTTTATAATTTTCGAAAAAGAAATATCAAGTAACGAAAAAGAAATAATAAAATAACAATGAAAAATATTTTTAAATGTTATATCCTACTGGTTTTAATCAAAATTATGTTTATTTTGCAAAAAATACTATTTCTGATTTTTTACATTAGAACTCCCAATAAAATTTATAGATTTGAGAATTAGTTAATTGTTGTCTTGTGTAAAATTTATGTTAAATCGTTTTAAATGCAGTTAAAAAAATTATCAGGTTATTTTTTCAGTTTTTTGTTTTTCATTGGAAAACTCGGTTTACAAACTCTAATTTAAACAGATTATGTTTTTTGTAACATTAAATTTATTTTCATTACGACTATAGATTTCATTTGTTTTTCTAAAACAGTGCCGAAAATTTGTGTTACATGAGGAAAATATAGTCTTAAGGAAAATAAATGAAATCTAAAAGGCAAATAAATCAAATGTGAACAAAATATAAAGGAGATGGTTTGACTAAATCAGAGACTTTAAGACGTGGACAAGAAGACTAAGACCATTTAAATGGTCTGTTAAGACGCCGGATATTTTTTACGATCTATGAAAATAATATAGTGTTTTTACGAAATCTCTGTAAAAATAGCAAATACGATATGATAAATTAAAAATAATATTTTAACTTCTTTAAGTGGTTATTTCGTATATAAACACCATAGGTAAGGTCATACCTTAGCAGCTAAGTCGAACTTAGGGGTTTTACCTAATATATAAACTAATGTGATATCATAGTGTAGTTGAGAAATTGATGAATTAAAGAAAAGAATTAACCCACCGTTGGTCGCGCGATATTGCTCACGCGGTTGGTCGCGCCTGAGCGAATAGCCGTCTCTCAGTTCTTTACGTTTTTAAGTTGAAATATGGAATATTTATTTACTTTTTTATTTCTGGTTTATTTCAGTGCTATACCCACGAGTTAATATGTTTCATACGAAAAAAAACCCGCATCAAAAGAACCGATAGGGTGAGCGCTGCGCCGCCGCGCGACCAACGGCGGGTTAAGAAATACAACGAATTAAAGGGTTAAATTGTGTTTCAAATATTTTAAACTGACTGCAATCAATATTTCTACTTTTATTATATTTTAAGTAAATATTTTAATACTGGCTATAACCCATTAAAATGACAGTATTTTTCATGTTTAATTTTAGCTTTAAATAATTAGTTATTTTTATGTCACTTAAAACACATTAGTTCTCTTTTAAAAAGCTACTTTTATATAAAACAGGCGGACACATTTAATATAAAAAAGTAATCAATAAATAATAATTAATTAGTATTATTTCAAACCTTTAAATAGCGTTACTGCCATGTATTGTTACATGAAAAATTATGTATTTCGATAATAAAATTATTCAATATCTATTGATTAATTTAAAAATATATATATACAAATATATATATATATATATATATATATATATATATATATATATATATATATATATATATAGTTTGTTAAATAATTGAGCTTATCATGCTTTGTCAAAAATGATTGAAAATTAATTAAAATGGCGGAAATCAACAAATGGATTTGTAAGTTTTAATTGTTACTGTAATGTCAAACTATTTTAAAAATAATTTATTTCAATTAATCCGAGTTTAAATTTATAAAAGCGGATAATGTAGTTTGAATCTGAGCTGATTTTGGTGAATAAATTTATTTTATTTGATCTGTGAGTCAGATTTTCAATTGAATGCTTTATTAATTTATTAATTTCCAATTATTTTAATAAATGTTTTATCATTGTATGTTGAAGTGACTCAATGAAAAATTCCTATTAAAACTCATCTTTTGTGAGAGTTTTTTGAAGGTTTGATTCAATTGTCATATTTAAACAAAATAATAGGATATGCGTCACAATAAAATCATTTTTTGTATTTACTTGAGAATTATTAAAATAAAAAATGAAATACTGAACTCGAAATAAATTTTTATCAAACTTATTTGTTAAAACAAAATTACTAAAAATTTAAAAGAAACTTTAAAATTGGTTATTTCCTCAGAAAAATCAAATTTTAAATGTAAAATGGAGATTGGTAGCCCAGCAAAACAACCAGATTGAAAAAAACATTTTATAAAATTTGACATTTATTTCGTCCAGGAATTATAAAATGTGTATTCAAAAACAATTCTAAAACAAAATTTTTTTTGAATAAAATAAATTATTAATTTTTGATACAGTATAATATCCTCTAAAAATGTCTAAATTGTTAGATTACCATTATTATGTTAATTAATTTTGGAATAGCGATAAAATTACTATAATCACATAAAAGATTCTCCTCGAAAGAAAGCATTTTAAAATACTTTAAAACATATATCTGTTGTAATTAAAAGTTTAATAAATTTTACCTTTTTGAAAATAAACCACAAATGACCTAAATATACATCATTAAAAATATTATTAACATTTATAAATAAAAAATATTACAAAAAACCTTTCTAAAATCTAAATTTAAATGAATTTATAACTTTTAAATTACCAGCTGCCCATAATATGTGTCCCTGTTACTCATAATTAATGAGATCTAGAGTAATTATTGTGCTCCACTACACTCTATGATTAAACTTAAATTGATCAAATTTTTTTGTTTATTCGTGATTGGATGTGACCAGGGCCGCTGAGAGTACTTTTGGGGCCCGGGGATATACTTCTTGTGGGGGCCCCTGCCAAGAGCGTGAAAAAAAAATTTTCCCCTCGGACTTTGGGCTATTTATAAATGAAGCGAGAAACCGAAAAATGTCCTAATTGTTATTGGAACAATGTATTCATCAAAAATTCTCTTACAAAAATGAAAACGTTTACAACTAAAATTACAAAAAAAGTACAAAAAACAAATTATTTTTTAGAATGTTGCTTTCCGAACCTTGCGCCTAGCAAACAAATTAATTACGTCTTGAAAATCAATTTTCTTAGCCATTTCAGATTCAATCGACAACATTCCTAAATCATTCAATCGGTGTTGTGACATTGTGGATCTCAAAACATCTTTTATCCTTTTTAAAACACTTAAGGATCGTTCTGCTTCAGCAACGGTTACAGGGATCGTACAAAATAATCTTATTGCTATTATTATGTTGGGAAACAATACATCCAGTTTCATTTTTTTAATGATGTTTAGTAACTCAATGGGCGAGAGAGATTTGTTTTGTATATTGGCATCATAAATTGATTTTAAATGGAGTATTTCTTCACCAAGATTATGGTCAATATCATTTTCATATACCTTTTGTAATTTTTCGGACTTCTTTTGTATTTCTTCATCATTAAGGTTATGAAATAACCATAATACATTAAATAACGAATCAATTTCTTTAGCCGCATTAAATCTTCTTGCAATATTTCCAATAATACAATCTAAGAAAACATTGAAAACATTTGTTCTGAATTCGTCACTTGGTGTCATTTCTAATTCATCCACGTCGCAAATATCGGAGTCGATGGCGGTCTCCCATTGACTGCTAATTACTAATAATCGAAAATTAGACTCCAGCACTCCAGCACCGGTAAAGAAATGCTTTGTAACCCAACGCTTAGGTTAATTTCTTATTCACTTTCGGCTTAGTTCACAAACACGATTATTTTATCCGCTTCTTCCTGGAGATTTTCACATTGATCAAACAACTACACTTGCTACACTATTAATGTTTGTAATTTTTCTTTTAGTTAAATAATAATAGAGTTTGTAAATAATGAAACAGGCTCAAAATGTCAAAAACTAGTATATATTTGGATTGACTGATCGTGTGCGGTACAGGATGAACTCGCGTGAAAATAACAGTCTCCCGCACACGCATCTCTTAAGGGACTTAAGGCGCTGGCGCCAGACCAGTGATAGCAAGCACTTGACTCTTGACAAACAAAAGATTGTCACATGTGCTTACCATTACTGCAAGATGCGTTTATGCCGGGTAGACTTTTTCGCAACGGGGGTTCCGAAAGCAATCTTGGCAACGGACACTCTCCAGACGTACCCCACACACACGCACTACAAAAGGAGGAACATAGTTCCTACAAATTGAAATCATGATCTTTTCATAAAAAAATCAAGTGATTTAAATCATGATAGATTTTTTCTCCGGGGCCCCTAGAACCCAGGGGCCCTGGGTATTTTCCCCATCAAACCCCCCCCCCCCCCGCCTATTGTCGGGCCTAAATGTGACATTAAACAACTTTTAGAGAATTCAATTTGATCTCCAAATCTCATATTCTCGACATACCGCCAGTCACCACCAAAATGGTAATCGTAAATTATAATAATTAAAATATATTTAATTAATAATAAATTTTCAAAATATCAATTTTATTAAAGAGAAAATGCAAATTACATTTTTATGTCTTCTTTAGATATCTGTCAGTTATAAGAATTTTCATAAATAAGTTAATGAAACTAATAACTAAACCTTCACAGGTTTCAAGATTTGCATTTGACTTTATCATTTCAATTTTTGCATTATATTTTAATTTTAAGTAATATAAATTTACATTAAATGAAAAATATTATTTCAATC
>CAUHTR010006469.1:0-18123 GCA_959609185.1 Schmidtea polychroa
CAATCCAATTCCTCAAATAATAACCACAGCTGTTAATATTTTCTGTGTGTTAAACTTTATCAAATTTTATTTTTATTGACATTGATCAACATTCTGTGTTTTTTAACTTTATTGAATTTCATTTTATTGATATTCATCTATTGTGTATAAATTTTTAGTTTTATTTTATTATAAATTTTATGTACACTTATAATTTGTAAACATAAATATATATATATATATATATATATATATATATATATATATATATATATATATATATATATATATATATATATATATATATATATATATATATATATATATATATATATAAAGGGTATTAATATTTATAAATAATAATAATAATTTAAAATATATTTAAAAAGTATTAATTTTTACAAGTTAATAATTTATTAAGGCCAAGTTAAATGAAATTTAATATCAGTCTGACGAGACTGAAATAAATAAAATTAATTTACATATAGAAAAAATGAAAATCTAAAATAAATAAAATTAATTTATGCAAAATATTTTAGTATATAAACGACTCACAAAATCAGTGTAGTCGCCCAAACATTTAGCGTTCAAACATTTATTCGAAGGTTAATCCTGAGAATATTATAAAACCAGAATCAGACAGAAACGATTCACATTTTGACCAAACTTACTAAGACATAGCACGCACTACATAACATAAAACACAACATATATATTTTTGAAAGTAGTTTGAAAGAAGTGATCAAAGAAATATTTGTTCGAGTTTGCGAATTATTCTAGAACTGAAATTGTTTATTTTCGGTAAATTTTAATTATAATAAATATTTATATACAGATTTGTTTTTGATTTATACCTATATAAGAACCAGACAAGTTGAGTGTTTTCGAATATCGAGACATCGACACTAATTCTCCTTACTATTTCGTCTAATCAGGATCAAGAAGTTGTGTAAATTTATATTTTTCTTAATTTAGTTATTTTTAATGCTTTCTTTTTTTAATTTTAATTGTTTTCTTTTCTTAATCTAATTACTAATAATGTTTTCTTGTTTCTGCTTAATCCTGGCGGCCATTTTGTTCATTTTTGCTAAATTTTTTAAATTTGGGAGTATTTTATTTTCGCTATTTTTCTTAATTACCATTTTTATTTAATTATTATTCTTAATCTAAATTTTATTTATTTTCTAGTTATTTTCTAGTTGTTAGTCTTTTAATTTAGGTTTTCGTTAGATTACCCTCGTTTTGAATTAATTAATCTTGTTAGTTTATCTTATTTTGATTTATTAATTGTTCTTTAAGTTATTTTATTTATAATGGTCTTAAATTACTATTTCATTTTTATTTATTATTATTCCTGTTGCTTTATTATTTTCAATCTGTCTTTTGTTTAGCTGATTTCCCCAAGTTAGTGTCCCTATCTTAGACAAGGAACAAGATACTATGTCTAATTAAGATGTGCAAATGATCCAAATGAGAGAAAAAAGAACTGAATACCAGAACTTTTGTTGTTAACCAGCAGTCGGTTCTCTCTCTGACTCCTCATGTTCTTATTCAACGAAATAAATCGAAATTCAACACAGAATAATTTTATTCAATCTT
This sequence comes from Schmidtea polychroa, assembly GCA_959609185.1. Taxonomy (NCBI): domain Eukaryota; kingdom Metazoa; phylum Platyhelminthes; order Tricladida; family Dugesiidae; genus Schmidtea; species Schmidtea polychroa. Next base: position 1,579 of record CAUHTR010006469.1, read on the forward strand.
TATCACAATTACAATTTGTCACTATTTGCAGCTTTCTCTCAATATCAATGATCTCCTGGTTTCTGTGCTTCTCTTTTCTCTTTTTCTTCATCGACCACACTGGCGGCTTGCTTATTTCTGAGCTCTCTTTTAATTCTGCTTCTAGGAGGCCAATTAATTAATTCTTTCCCCTGAATCCTAAGTCAATATTTGAAAGTTTTCTAATTGTTTTAATTTGTTTACCCTTGATTAGGGCTCAAAATAATCCCTCTCTTATCTGATTGTTCGGGTCTAGGGCTTGGACTTTACCGATTAATTAATTTTAATTAATTTGTTTTTTTCGCATTACTTTCCCTGTGAACATCTTATTAAATTGTCATTATAAATTCTGAACTCGTCTATCAATTTAGAGTTCAACCATATCCAATATTGATTTTAGATTTTTAATTAATTTTGCACTTTTATTGATTTTACCATTATTTGTTATGCTTTCCTTTTATATATAATTTTTTTGGTTTTTGCGCTAACCCCAACAAAATAAAGTTTGCATAAAGTAAATGTGTATAAGATTGTTTTTGGATAATATGAAATTGCAAAACGACAAGTACAAATACTTTATAATAAATATAAAATAAATCATAAAAGATTAAACGAAACGATCTTTAACCATCGATTGGTGGTTGATTATTAGTAGGCGTTTCAGAAATGTGAAGTTGTTTTTTTAACAGCATTCCTATATTTATTAAATATTGATTGATTTCATTTCTCTCCTTGAATTCGTTATACTTGCAGACAATTTCGTTGACTTTTCATGATTAACAATAAATAATTTTTATTGGATGTCGTATTCTTCTGTGACCACCCATCAGCTGCATAATTAATATGCTATTATCTCTTTCCATTTTTTTTAATAAACTCAAGGAATTTCCTTATTGTTGCATGTCTTGTAAGGATTGATGCCTGAAACTTACAATCCCAACCTTCGACAACGTTATTATTCTTTTTGAATTATTGATCACTGAATTATAACAATTCCATCTACTGATATCCAATCTGGTAATCGTATCAATCCCTTCATGATCATCGTTTTTATAAACTCCGATATATGTTCTTCCATAGTAATTAATAAATTTATCCAATAAGTAAAAAACAGTTAATGCTATAACTTTAAACGTAGATATTATTTCATTTTCTGGGATAAACGCCAAAGCCATGAATTGAATAACGGTGTTTCTAATAGTTTCTAATTAGTTTTTTTTTGTTAACTAAATTGAATCTCTCTAAAATTTCTTCCCAAAAAGCAGTTAAAATTCCAGTTTCGCCAACTTATTATATAAATTCTGTGCCTCTCTTCGGAAATCAAGTTTCTCATCAATATTGTCACTAAATGTTTTTAATATATTTATAATATCACCGTAACTATTTTTTAAAGTTCTAACAGCATCATAGTGACAAGACCATCTAGTCTGGCTTAAACTTTTAATTGAAAATATTTGCTTTCTTGCACCATTTAGAAGCTCCCACCTGAATGATGCAGAAAAGAAAACATATATTTGTTGCACTACTCCAAAAAGTTCACAAGTTGAGTTGCAACTTTAACCGCTTCCATGCTTACAAGATTTATGGAATGTGCAGCACATGGTACATAAGCAGCGCATTTATTTTTTTGCTTGAGAAGGGCTTGCACATCGTTATATCGGCCGGACATATTAGCAGCATTGTCAAAAGACTGTCCTCTACAATTAGCAATTGGCAGTCCATTTGTTTCTAGAAATTCTTGTAAATAATTGAATAAAGATAAATCAGTGTGACTAGTGATTTTTTTGAAAGATACACATCTTTCATACACTTTTCCCTCAAAACAATATCGTACTATAATAGCTAGTTGGTCATTTTGTGACAAATCTGGTGTAGAGTCCATCACAATTGAGTAGTACTTGGCATCGTCACAATTTATTTCAACAATATTTCTTTTTATTACTTGTTTTCCCATAATCTCTATCATTTCTTCATAAACTGTTTTTGATAAGTACAAAATCGAAGTGAAAGCTTTTGTTTGCAGGCGCCATTCTCGTTGCTGCATATGTTCTAGCATGAATGGATTGAACTCTGTGTTGGGCTAGAACTGATTTCTAGACCCAAAATACTAATTGTGACTGAAATGTGTAGGTACACAGCAAGTAAAAAAGCACAAAGTATAGCTAATATTAAAAAACTACACCAAANTGCTTTATTATTTTCAATCTGTCTTTTGTTTAGCTGATTTCCCCAAGTTAGTGTCCCTATCTTAGACAAGGAACAAGATACTATGTCTAATTAAGATGTGCAAATGATCCAAATGAGAGAAAAAAGAACTGAATACCAGAACTTTTGTTGTTAACCAGCAGTCGGTTCTCTCTCTGACTCCTCATGTTCTTATTCAACGAAATAAATCGAAATTCAACACAGAATAATTTTATTCAATCTTTATCACAATTACAATTTGTCACTATTTGCAGCTTTCTCTCAATATCAATGATCTCCTGGTTTCTGTGCTTCTCTTTTCTCTTTTTCTTCATCGACCACACTGGCGGCTTGCTTATTTCTGAGCTCTCTTTTAATTCTGCTTCTAGGAGGCCAATTAATTAATTCTTTCCCCTGAATCCTAAGTCAATATTTGAAAGTTTTCTAATTGTTTTAATTTGTTTACCCTTGATTAGGGCTCAAAATAATCCCTCTCTTATCTGATTGTTCGGGTCTAGGGCTTGGACTTTACCGATTAATTAATTTTAATTAATTTGTTTTTTTCGCATTACTTTCCCTGTGAACATCTTATTAAATTGTCATTATAAATTCTGAACTCGTCTATCAATTTAGAGTTCAACCATATCCAATATTGATTTTAGATTTTTAATTAATTTTGCACTTTTATTGATTTTACCATTATTTGTTATGCTTTCCTTTTATATATAATTTTTTTGGTTTTTGCGCTAACCCCAACAAAATAAAGTTTGCATAAAGTAAATGTGTATAAGATTGTTTTTGGATAATATGAAATTGCAAAACGACAAGTACAAATACTTTATAATAAATATAAAATAAATCATAAAAGATTAAACGAAACGATCTTTAACCATCGATTGGTGGTTGATTATTAGTAGGCGTTTCAGAAATGTGAAGTTGTTTTTTAACAGCATTCCTATATTTATTAAATATTGATTGATTTCATTTCTCTCCTTGAATTCGTTATACTTGCAGACAATTTCGTTGACTTTTCATGATTAACAATAAATAATTTTTATTGGATGTCGTATTCTTCTGTGACCACCCATCAGCTGCATAATTAATATGCTATTATCTCTTTCCATTTTTTTTAATAAACTCAAGGAATTTCCTTATTGTTGCATGTCTTGTAAGGATTGATGCCTGAAACTTACAATCCCAACCTTCGACAACGTTATTATTCTTTTTGAATTATTGATCACTGAATTATAACAATTCCATCTACTGATATCCAATCTGGTAATCGTATCAATCCCTTCATGATCATCGTTTTTATAAACTCCGATATATGTTCTTCCATAGTAATTAATAAATTTATCCAATAAGTAAAAAACAGTTAATGCTATAACTTTAAACGTAGATATTATTTCATTTTCTGGGATAAACGCCAAAGCCATGAATTGAATAACGGTGTTTCTAATAGTTTCTAATTAGTTTTTTTTTGTTAACTAAATTGAATCTCTCTAAAATTTCTTCCCAAAAAGCAGTTAAAATTCCAGTTTCGCCAACTTATTATATAAATTCTGTGCCTCTCTTCGGAAATCAAGTTTCTCATCAATATTGTCACTAAATGTTTTTAATATATTTATAATATCACCGTAACTATTTTTTAAAGTTCTAACAGCATCATAGTGACAAGACCATCTAGTCTGGCTTAAACTTTTAATTGAAAATATTTGCTTTCTTGCACCATTTAGAAGCTCCCACCTGAATGATGCAGAAAAGAAAACATATATTTGTTGCACTACTCCAAAAAGTTCACAAGTTGAGTTGCAACTTTAACCGCTTCCATGCTTACAAGATTTATGGAATGTGCAGCACATGGTACATAAGCAGCGCATTTATTTTTTTGCTTGAGAAGGGCTTGCACATCGTTATATCGGCCGGACATATTAGCAGCATTGTCAAAAGACTGTCCTCTACAATTAGCAATTGGCAGTCCATTTGTTTCTAGAAATTCTTGTAAATAATTGAATAAAGATAAATCAGTGTGACTAGTGATTTTTTTGAAAGATACACATCTTTCATACACTTTTCCCTCAAAACAATATCGTACTATAATAGCTAGTTGGTCATTTTGTGACAAATCTGGTGTAGAGTCCATCACAATTGAGTAGTACTTGGCATCGTCACAATTTATTTCAACAATATTTCTTTTTATTACTTGTTTTCCCATAATCTCTATCATTTCTTCATAAACTGTTTTTGATAAGTACAAAATCGAAGTGAAAGCTTTTGTTTGCAGGCGCCATTCTCGTTGCTGCATATGTTCTAGCATGAATGGATTGAACTCTGTGTTGGGCTAGAACTGATTTCTAGACCCAAAATACTAATTGTGACTGAAATGTGTAGGTACACAGCAAGTAAAAAAGCACAAAGTATAGCTAATATTAAAAAACTACACCAAATAAACAATAATAATTAAAGGAGAAAACAACAGAAAAATAAACACAGAAATTAAATAAAATTATACCAAAAGCAAGAAGTGATGCAAAAATCGAACTCAAAAATAACCAAATAAACACAGAGTTACAAAAAACAGACTCGAATAACTTAAAAAACGGTAAAAACAGTAAAAATTTCCAGAAAACCCAGAACATTCCATAAAAATGGCGATGACCACCACAAAAGCCAGTTAGAACAACAAAAGTTAGAGAAAATAAATAAATTAGTATTAAAAATAAAAAAATCTTAAAAAGAAATTCATAAAACATCAGTTAAAATAAAAATTAAATTAAAATTAAAATTAATATGGAATGTTCTGGAACCGTTCCAAACCCATCATGGACGGCAAATTAACGAAAAATAATTAAAATATAAAAATATAAAAATAAAAACAAAAATTATGGCACAAAAATTGCCATTAAAAATAGCAAAATCGTAAAATAGAAAATTCTGGAATAAAAAGAATTCGAGTTTGTTTTAATGCACCAATACATACACGTGTACAAAATAGGTATATATACCGACACGTTTCGGTCATAATTCAATCTTTATGCCAATTTTTGAACGAATCTCTGTCAACACCAATAGTAAGTAGTAATGATTTTCTTTCATCTTATTGTATTAATGATTTAGTTAACTTGAATTTAATGTAATTTTATAATGTTTCTTTTGAGTTTCTTTTTAGTGATGTACGAAGGTTCAACGGCGTACCGGTATTGCTGCGTCGTTGTTCAGTCCTGCATCCAGTTTATTAAAATTTATAGCACATGCAGACATGTAATATATCTTATATATATTTTTTTGTTTGGTCATCGGAGGTCGGCCACTTCATGGTTCTACCATGGAGTTGTGTCGATAAAACCCCTCCGCTATGGCTCCATATATTTTATTTATCGGTCGACAGTGATGTTTCGACTCAACACTACAGTAGGGCTTGTCGTAGCGGTCACAGTGGGGCCGTGTAAGCAAGCATTCTTCCCGAGTTAAATGCAGAACATAATTAATCTCAACATTAAAAATCTTATACAATAGTTTTACACTAAGGTCATAATTGAGTAGAACTCAGACCCAAACTAAACACATGTAGTCGGTTGAACATCATGGAAAAGCTCGATTATGTCTATACGTTTGTCGAACTTCATTGAGATAGATAATTCTAAAATTTTTTGTTTCTCAGAAGTAAATGTAAAAATCCTCGTAAAGAAGTTCGACAAATGTAAATAATAAAATGAAAGTACTTAATTATTCTCTAAATCTATGGCTCAAATTAGTAGTCGAAGTTATAACCTATAAATACGTATTACCCTTCATTTATGAAATATGCCTTATTAATGGGTTTGAAAATGTAATTTGAAAATGTAATTTGAAAATGCTAAATGTTCAGAAATTACGACAATAACTTTGCTTAGAAGTATAATTTATAATTATTAACTATATAATTTCATACTGTATTTAAAAATATAATCTATAAATCTCACATTATGAAATATAACATTATGTCTATTTAAAATATAATGCGTGAAGATACTATGATGCTAAAGCATAAACACCATTTTAGGTTATATTATACTCTACTAATGTTGAATTAGAAATAGGGCTTTACATTCCCGTTAAAAATATAAAGTATTGTATATAATAGTACCAATTGATAAAATACAACTTTAATGAATTACGAAATCCAGTTTTAAAATATAATGTAGAAATATACAATAGAATCTTATAAACTACCTAAATACCCAGCTATCTAAATTAGAAATTAGAGTTTTTATATAAAAATATAATTCCTGAGGGTCAAAAGGTATAATGATAACTTCTATCCCCTCCATCGATAATTTATACATACCTAAATCATAACGTAGTATTATACATGTCCTTAAATATGTAAGTGATTATGAACTATAATTTGGCTGAATACCCAAAGTATAATTTTAGCTTGATAATGTAACTGGCTTTATAATCTCGAAATATTTAGGTTATATTTTCTGGAAATTCCGAAGCATAACCTCTGATTCTAGGATTGTTACTTATGCTTTAGAAATGTATAAACCAGACACCTGATCTTATTTGACTCTCGATTAGGATAATTATTCAAATTTTCCGATGATAAACTAAGTTTTATTTACTTTATGAGTCCTCTAAAGACCTTTAAATTATAAATCTTAATTTTATCAAGTTTTAGAATAAACGGAAATTTTGTCCCGCTCATTAAAAATCCTTGTGTAGAACGATTAACAAAAATACCCTAAAGCCAAAAGTGTATGTCCACTACCAAGTAAACTCAAATAATTATGTGCAAATAAGCTTGAACAAAAACAAAAAATTTTTACCATAGAAATACTTTATTTACATGAAAAATCATAATTGTCATTGGAATCACTTGTAGATGTAAAACGTTCAATATGGATATTTGTGATTGGGGTTGAGTGATTGCGATGTCATTCTGTATTACGTCCAATTGTATCGGTGAGATCGCTTTCTAAATCCAACGAATAACCTGAAGCAAGTGGGTTTGATAAATCCATAACGAATTCAATAAAGCAGTTGGCAGGCCAAATGTTATATCGGGTATCGCCTGATTATGAACTCAAGAGTTCCGATAGTCCAAAATCTTCAAAACTAAAATTATCCACAAAGAGGCTTCCGAAAGCATTACGACGAACCTGTTTAATCATCATAATATAGCTTAGGAATTATACAAAATTGTACTTACTAGGGAACCAAACGATCGATATAACACGCATGAAATCTATTTTTGGTAACATGTAGTTATGCCAGCCAATCGGTAGACCAATCAGGTAATTGATATAAACTACAAATTTGTGAGTCACCCGATGACGTAGTTGCACCTTCCGCATCCTGGAATTAGAGGAACAAGCAATTGATTAATTGTTTCAGTTATCTTATAATGATTGTAGATTACCTAGAACGTATGAGTGGTAAACCAAAAGTTATCACTCTGCGGGGACATAGAAGTTGCAAACACACAAACTAACAATTCTGACTTCGCACTGCAGCTAGATACCCAATCGACATGGACTAAAATCTAGACGATAGTTCCGCATTTACCACACAAATTTCAGAGCCAAGAGTGCACAATATAAAACTATAATGGTGAAAGGAAAATTTGTAGATCGTAAAGGATAAATTTCTAGAATCGACAAATATAACTTACGAAATAAAGACTAGAACTTGTAAATTATAGATTTATAAAACGTGAAGTTACGAATTAAAAATCAGAAAATTAAAAATTATCAAACATAAATTTATAAATTACAAAACCTGAAGCGGCGATTATAAAATAATAAAATACAAAATAGCAAATCGTAAAGTATTAAACTATATACGAGATATATTTAATTAGAAACTGTAAGGTAGAAGTTCATAAATGGTAAAATATAAATGTTGAATTATAAACAGAAGTCGGTAAATTGTAAAGGTAACTTCCTAAATCATAAACGTAGAATTTCTACAATTAGGAAATGAGAATCTCGAATTGAAAAATGGAAAACTATCCTACTATTATTGTTAATACTATCACCCCTATTATTATCATTAAAGTTATTATCATCATTACTATTAATATCATGATTACCGTTATTTTACTATGATTATTATTATCATTGTTATGGTCATGATGAGCATTACTATTATTATCATTGTTATGGTCATGATGAGCATTACTATTATTATCATTATCATAATTGATATTATTATTACTCTTATTATTATTATTATTATTATCATCATTATTATCATTACTAACATTATTTAACGATCCGATACAGATCTGGGAAGTTCCCGAAATTTTAAAAATTAAAAGTAATCGAAGTATTTTCGTTAAAATAAGTAATTACCTTACCAGGAAGTTTTACTTTATCCTAAAATCGAAGATTTACTTTATCTTAGAATCAAATCGAAATATAAAATTCCAACCGAAGGTTATTAATCGGAATCACTGAGTTCTTTATAAATTAATATCGACTCGATTATCGAGGCAATCGCCAAATTTTCTCCTTGGTATCGTCAAGCTCTCTTCATTCATGTGAGGGACCATAGCATATTATCTGTCAATAGTAACTGATCGAGATTTGGGGTCGACTACTGATGTCACTAAATTACGATGAAAAATCTTAGGACATAAATATTAGATACCTGAATTTCTTTCCTTTATTATATCAATGCTGACTAAAATTAAGTATTTGGAAATTGTTGCGTAACCTTAACAACAATTACCGTGATAAAACAAAGAAAATAAAAAGCCATAAATAAGGGTGATGATAATAATTGTTAATGCTTAATTTGGATGAAATCTTGTTTAATTTTAAGTAGTTAAAAATTATATTGACAAAACCTATAAACAAAAATTATTTTTTGATAAGAATAGTTATAACAATTGTAGTAAACTTAATCATTGATATGTGATTTAATTCGATATATTTTGTCATGACGACCATTAGTAAGTTGCGTTAGTTAAACGGGTTTTAACGGTTACCTTCCAGGCATGGCACCACCAAACGATAGCAACAGCATCGAAGAGGACGAGCGATGGACAATCACCCGTCTCCGCACGCGGTACATTTGGCACCATATTCATCGATGGTGTCAGGGGCGGGACCTGGACTGCGCGGATAGAGTGATCCGACGAGACCCCGAAGCAGATGCCCCGGCATGGGTGAAGGTGGAACCGGAGAATAACCGGTTGCAAGAGGCCCGAGATCAGGCGGCCTGGGATGTGGAAGCCGCTCAGACCCGGCTCAAGAAGATCGATCTACAGATCAGAGCCGAAAGAGAAGGGGTGTCCCTGGAAGAGTTAGAAGAGGCCGAGGCACCTCCGAGGAAACGGGGGAGGCCCCGGAAGAACCCTGCCTAATCCGACGACAGTGGTGGCTTGAACAAACTATGTGATCCATCTGACATAATGTTATGGTGATTGTGTTTGATTTCTTTAGTAGTTGATGCGACAATTTGTAGAATTTTATTATATTAATATTATATTTGGTCATGTGTCTTCCTCATATAATAAATTAATTTTCTCTGTGATTGTAGTTTATGGGGTGTCTCCAGGATCGGGGGGACCTCACTCACCCTTTAGCTATAAATTTTACACCACCAAGCGAATCACCTTTACGCACATGACAGCGAGCGATGGAATTTTATTATTGTTTACATTCAGTGTACCAGTTGCTCGAAAACCTACGAAAGGATCGCGAACGGGCCCAGCAACAAGCCGAAGACTTTCGAAATAGGGTCGAGAAGCTCAAGGTCAAGTGCCGGGAGCTCGAAGGTACTTGGTTCAGTCCGGCGGAGATGAAGAAACGGACAACCGACATCTCGCAACTCCAGACCCAGGCGGAGCAGGACCAACTCGAAATCCGAGCACTGAAGATACAAGTGCGCTCGCTCGAGAGCAAACTGAACGAGAGGTTCATCCAGGACACTCTTTGCGAGCAGATTCGCCCACTTCCCGTGGAGCTGGCCCAGATATACCCACCAGCCCAGGCAAGCAAGCCGAAACGTAGACGGCTAGGGCGGAATACCCGCGACAAATTGAAAAGGGCCTGGCTGGCCGAGCAGGAGAAATTGAAAGAGACGGGAACCAATCCACGATCCTGAGAGACGTTCGAGAGTGCGACCCTCCTGAGTAAACAAACCTTGTAATATAGTAGTGATTAAATAAATGATTCTTGTTATCTAATGAGTATGTGATTGAACTTTGCGGTTGTCTAAAACAAGATGGTTGGCAGAAAAGCGTTTGGGGAAAACAATCTCGATGAGGGACCGAAATAAATCGGACACGTGCCTTCTATCGGCGTCCGTGAACCCATGGAGTGCTCGACAATTACAGTGCTTGACGCGCTCACTTTTTGCGAGTACTCAATCCCTTGGTACAGTACCAACGTTGATTGCTCAACGGGTACCAAGAGGAAAACAATGTTGTGTGTTGGGTTACACTGGTAACAGCATAAAACGTAATTAATCAACCACCAGTAACCCACCATCTGCAAGTAATTCCAGAGTCCCATAAAATTACCATTATGCCGGAACCAAAATTTTCTTCATGCTAAGCCCATTACAGTTAAATATTTCACTACGACAATAACACGTTTTAATACATTGTGGTAATATTCCGTATCTCTTATGATCTTTACAATTTTCGTGACTTTCTAAACAAGTTTCTATATATTTGCAGTCATAGAATCCGGTTGTGAAATGAGAAAGAATTGTAGAGAAATGTTTGCAGACTAGACAAAAACACTTTCCATGCTGGTAGAATAGCACAACCAACATCTTTCCAGTAATTGACCATTTTTAATTTTTTTCGTAAAGTACCTATTTGAAAATGATCTTTTTTGTTCTTTGTAATTCCGTATTGAAACTGGATATATATTTTCTTGAACTTTATTTTCGAAATAAGTCATTTCACATGAGAGACAGTGGTTAATAAAACTATCATTTAGCGGTGCAGGCCACAAACCTTTGTCATTGATAACATCAACATATTTACTAGAAAGCACTTCAGGAATTTTTATTGTCTCTATCATTATCTTTTTGGTCTATGTTGTGGTCTATGTCTTGACCGACTTGAATATTTTTGTCTGGCACTAAGTGATCAGTATCAACAGAGGTTCTCGGCTCTAATTCTTGTTCTAGTATTGGTTCGTTATTGTTAATTACATCTTGGCTTTGTTGTTTTTTCTCTTTTTCTTTGTTTAAGTTGTTATCTCTTTCGCTATTTACAGCACTTAAATCATTTAATTTCTTATTATTATTTTCCAAAACAAAAAAAGATAGAAATTTTGACACATTTACTAGTTTCTTTTTCTCTATTTAATTTTATTTTTCGTTTTGCAGCTCCGCTTTTATACTTCCTACCCATCATTTTAACATTTTATTAACTATTTATTTACCGTATATACTCGTGTATAAGTCGAGAATTTTACGTCAAATTTTCAAGTCAAAATAGCCACTTCGACTTATACGCGGGTCAAAAAACGTACAAATTAATTTTTAATGAAATCATTAAACCTTTTTTTATTTTTGTTACTTCGACTTATACGCGGGTTTCCAATTTAGGACTTAAAAACCTCTTAAAATTTACTCGACTTATACGCGAGTATATATACGGTAATCTGAAAAGATAATAAAAAAATAACAAAAAACCTACCATACCATATTTGGCTAGTTGTCATTTGACATCAAAATTTAAATGACATTACTAAATTAAGACTAGTTTATGTACTATAAATTATTACTTAAATTTAAACAGCGCATCTCAGCACCAGAGCATCTGCATAGCAGTATACACTTAGACTTCACAAACAAACGAACATGCATATTAAATATCAAAGTCACAAATTTTCAACAAAATAAACAATATTGCACTTAGTGCAATCGGAAGAAAAATGTTTGGATGAATCCACTTAGTACTAAATAAATATGTCCACCGATAAAATATTAATAATAATGATTATAATATTATCAACAAACAAAATAAATTTATGCGTATGGAGGTTTATTTTATTATAATGTCACCAAGAACCAATAAATAAATATAAATACATAAATAAATAAGTTAACAGATAGCATCAAATTGTTTTTAAGTTATATACTGTTTCTGGAATCATCAAAATTTCGAATCACTCTTTGTTCTGTATGTGTATGTTTACACTACTTTTTTTTTATCTTTCCCTATATCATGTAGAATTCCAGTCTTAAAATTTTTAAGGTTCGCCCAACTTCCACCACAGCAGTAGATGTAATATTTTGTGAGAATAGCATGAAATAAAAGTTGTTGATCTCGTATGAGATCATTGGGAGGAAGTGACTACAGAGGTCATTACATTTTTACTGTTGCGCAATGGATGGCTGAGTGTAAGTGCTTGCAGAGACGTGTTGATACATGTCTAATTTTAAGCTTTTATAAGCATCGAGTCAGTTTGCAAATTGTCATTCAATTGAAATATTTGAAGTCATTCAATATATAGTAAAATGTGTAATGCATGAATAATCTAGAAATATTTTGTATTGAATATTTATTTATTATAAATTTTACAGTTTTTTTTTCTTTTTCAAAATATTTTCATAAAACTTAATTCTTTGTCCTATAGTCTAAAAGGCACGTCAAATCACTAACTGTGGAAGAGATTTTAGCTACATTTGAATAAGTTATAGGAGAGGAAGATGTAGACACAGTAGAAGCTGATACACTAACTGACAATGAAGATATTGATGATGACTTTAGCTGGAAATATTGATTTCGATGACGTAGCTGGAACACTAGGATTACATGTAGCTGAACAAATTATCAACGACGACGTAAATGATAATGAAACAGGTGAAACTCCGGGTGAATAGAGCTGAAACAACGCAAGCACCAAAAAACAATGTGCATTCACAACTGCCATGTTCATAATTCGAATGAAGATGGACCAATGCTACTTTTTTCCTCTGATATTTGATAATTCACCAATCATGTTTATATTTCACATATCATATATAACTTACTATGTAGCAACGATGAAAACTCAGCCACAAAAATGGTTTTAATTCCCTACAAACAGGTAAGAACTTAGTAAGAAGCGCAGCTGTCCGCACCTTCACAAATTCCTCACGATGTTCTTTTTGATTGCAAAGGACGCATAATAGTGAACTGAAGTGAACAAAGATGATACAAGAACAAGCCATGCACTGCCAGACCGAGGACGTATTATTCCAAATGCGCAGTCACTTTATGCGTTACTTGTTTCTCTTTTTATCATAAGTACAGTGAATGAGCATCATTTTACCGCCAAAATTCATGGAATTAAAGAAATCTCTAGAAGGAGTCAATGTGACCAATATGTGGAGATGAAGGAAATTCAAAATCTGGTAGCCAAGAAGATATTGGTGGTACAAGACTTGCTTGATGAGTTAGAATATTTGAAGATCTGGATGAATCAACTTTATGGCATGAGGTATTTAGCCACAGTTCAAGCATTGCAATTTTAAGGAATATCGAGACAAAGGGAATTTTTCAAATTGAAAACTTTTGTGGAGGAAGTGTTTCAAGAACAAATACAAGCGTTGAAAAATGTTAAGAACTTACGGAGAGTATCTAATGAAAATTGAACATTTTGGAGTTAACGATGTCTAAATTCTGAAAATAATTCCATCAAAGGTATATTCACTAGATGAATAAAGAATAAAGAACAAATTATAATATTAATTGAAAAGATTGACCTCACAATGGCAGATAGCATAGAGGTTGATGATGATGGTTAAAAATAAATAAAAATGAAAAATAATAAAAAGAAACCATACGTTTACTTACCAAGTGACAAAGGGGGGAGAATTTTGCATTATAGAGAAGAATCGTTACTGTGAAGCTGGTTACGAACACCTCGGCAACATCGAAACATACAAGAAAGTCAACCGCATGTCAGCAAACACTATCGAAATGAAGATCAACAAAGTATGGAAAGCCATAGCTTTGGAAATGAAGCTCAACAACGGAATAACCAACAGCTTCGTCACAAAAAATCCTGATCTTCTCAACTTCTACCACCTAATTAAAACTCACAAAGAGGATCCTGCTATCAAAATTAGACCTATAGTGTCCAACAAAAATGGACCAACAACTAAAACCAGATGGCTCCTTGCAAAGATCTTGAAACCTTTATTGGACACGATACCACACCATCTTCAAAGCAGCGACTGCCTCATAACAAGATTAAATAATAAAATAACTTCTCATAGCGAATTCAAATACCCATTTAGTCTTGATGTCGTATCACTATACACATTTATCGAACCAAAAGAGGCTATTCAATGTTTAGAAAAGAAATTAAGAGAAAGCAACTTGTTAATAAAGGAAATGAATATCTACTTACTGTTATCCTCGAGAACACCTATTTTACCTTTGAGCAAAATATCTATAAACAAGTTAAAGGTCTGCCTATGGGTTCTAGCATATCAGGACTGCTAGCAATCATCTTTATGGATAACCTCGGACGACAGACACTGATCACCATAGAACCCATCGGTTTCTATGCAAGATATGTAGATAATATTTTCATCACGACCAAAAGCAGAAAAGAAGCGGAGGAAATATTTCATACATTCAATGCGGCTCACCGAGATATCAAGTTCGAATATTATATATTTATAACCAATGAGAATTAAGAGAAAGGAAATAAAAGAAAGATTGAAAGGTATTTTCGGGAAGAACATTGCTAAATTCCAGGAGATTGACAAGGAGTATCCTAAAGCCGAAAATTTTTTTCATTAAATACATTATTTACAGCAAAAGGCTTAAATTATCATTTTATTGTTTTAAATAAAAATGCTGCTAGAAATCATCACTTAATAATAATAATAATAATAATAATAATAATAATAATAATAATAATAATAATAATAATAATAATAATAATAATAATAATAATAATAATAATAATAATAATAATAATAATAATAATAATAATAATAAATAATAATAATAATAAATAATAATAATAAATAATAATAATAATAATAATAATAATAAAAATAATAATAATAATAATAATAATAATAATAATAATAATAATAATAATAATAATAATAATAATAATAATAATAATAATAATAATAATTGTGAGGTGTTTTCAGCTGAGAATTAAATATTTTAATAATATTTTAAGATAATTTTAAATGATAAATAATTGACTATTTAAAATAACTTTTAAAATTTTAAAATTGAAAAAATAAAACATTAAACAAGCTTTTTATTAGTATATCATTTTTAAATAAATATATTTCAAATATCGAAATTATAATAAATGGTTTTATAAAATATATTATTCAACGCTGAAAATTTGTTTTAAAATTATAAAATATTTCATCAAATAAATAATTGGAATTATGAAGTTAACTTTTGAACAGGATTTAAAAAATAATTTAAAAGATGTGTTAGCAGCTTCTAATAATCCTCAAGCTTCCAATTTTTCAAAAAACGTGACAAATCCCTTATTTAAACAAATTAATTCGGATATCTAACTCTTTCCTTCTTAAGAATTTTTCCACTTATTCAGTCACTCGATTCTTCTTTCTTTCGTTCCTTCTTGTGAATGTAGTTCGACTCTATGATGTGATAGAAATCTGAAGATTTTATATGGCCCATCGTATTGCATACCAATCCTTGTGCCTGTTCTGTGGTTCTTTGTGTACGAGTACCTCCTCATCCTCCTCGAAAACACAAGCGCCCCTCTTTGTCTTATCAATAGCTCTCATAGTGTCTGCGAATTTACTCGAGTTAAATCTCGAGTCTTTCATTCTTTCTCTTCTTGATATCTCAGCTTTTTTAGGTTAGAGTGTAAGTTAACACTCCGCCCATAAATTATCTCAAATGGTGATAAGCCTGAAGCACTCTGTCGACTATTATTTATAGTGAACTCCATTCTAGGTAGAAGTTCATTTCAGTTTTTCTCTTCATAACCACCTGCCAATATTGCTGCGATAAGATCTCTTATCGTTCCTATGGCTCGTTCGGCTAAACCATTTGATTGGTGCTGGTGAGGTGAGCTGAATTCCTGTTTGATTCCAAGTTTCTGTAGCTTCTGTCTTAGGAAATTCTTTTCGAAATTGTGGCCTATATATGTTTAAATGCTATTCGATTTTCCAAATCGATAGATCCAACTATTTAGTATCGTCTTGAAAATTGTCCCTTCGTCTTGCTTTGTGATTGCAGTTAAAATCAATTTACTAAACCGGTCCACCATTACTACCATATATTTTTGATGCCGTTTTTTTAAGCCACATCTATAAGAATCTGTTCTAAGAATTCAGAGAAATAAACGTTTCTAGGAATACATGCTTCTTTGGTTCTTGTCTGATCGATCT
>CAUHTR010006470.1:0-18105 GCA_959609185.1 Schmidtea polychroa
AAAACAAAGGCTACTGCCGAAATCACTTGCTTATCATGGTCAAAAGATGGTCAAACAACATCGCATGTTTTATTGACTAATAAACAAATGATTATGTTTTGTTTTCACTCAATTCAATCTGGTAACAGAGCGTGGTTCTGACTATCGAGCCAGAACAAAGTAATATATGATCATCTTGTATATTATATTTTGTACCTTTTACATTTTGAATTTGTTCACATTAAATTAGAATGTCATTTTTTCTGGGTTAGCGAAACATTTCCCTTAGGGCCTGCTCTTTCTAAAAATTATAAAAATAGTAAAAATAAATTAAGGAAAATTAAAACTGAATAATATATTTCATCCTGAAAGGACTTCTAGTCTTGCAGACTGCAGCAACATGATCAATTTATAGTATATTAAAATGAAATTAGAATATCTAAATAGAACTTAGTTGGTTAATAACAATAATAAAATGTCCAAATTAATATTACTATAAATATTACTGGTCATGAAATATTGCAAAAGCTGATCAACAAAATATGATCAAGAATCTAACGAACACATGAATGCCTTAGACTTCTAACGAATAATGTTAGTGCAGCTGGGAGAAATTTTTGTGATCTTATTTTGATCGATTCATATTATTGAATTCGAAATTTTGTAAGTGAATTCTGATTAATTTCAGATTAAATGCTGTAAATAATTAAGTCGAAAAATAAACCCCCATAAAGAAATAAACACATACATGAAAGAAAGTATGCATAGATATGTAACTGGGCATAAAAACCTAAATATATATTTCGAGGACGAAAAATTTTTTTAAGAGGGAGATATGTTGGGGTTATAAAATAATTAAAAGACAAATTAAATTATATTTTGTAATTAAAGGAATGAGAGAAGTGTGAAATTGGTCAGGGAGAGAATTGAGAATGCGAAGAAATGAAATGGGTAGAAAGGCTCGAGAAGGTAATATCAGTATATGGGCAAATCACAAAAATGTGATATGGGAAATTCAATTTTCAAATTACTACCATTATCACCAGGATAAATAAGAGGACAACTATTACTAGGTAAAATCGTATAAAACTGGTTTTCCTTCATAATATTTATTTCATCAATTGTTTTTCAGATATACTGCTATGAGTTTCATAACCATGCCATTTCACATAGTATTGTTTATATTTCCCATCTGATTTAGTTTTTAAATCTTTTAATTTCTGAAG
This sequence comes from Schmidtea polychroa, assembly GCA_959609185.1. Lineage (NCBI taxonomy): Eukaryota > Metazoa > Platyhelminthes > Tricladida > Dugesiidae > Schmidtea > Schmidtea polychroa. Next base: position 1,206 of record CAUHTR010006470.1, read on the forward strand.
ATTGTGCGTGATGGAATGACTTGTAGGCCTTGTTTGTTGAATTTGCCGCTGACTTGATTTTTTTCATGATCAGTAATAAAGTACATGGCCTGATTTTGATTAGTATCTATTTTCGATTTTTTAAAAATTTCATCACTCCGATTGTTATCAAAGTTGGAGAAGCACTGATTTCATTTGTTCTAACATGGTCTCCTACTTTATATTTCGGCTTTTTTGTTTTTGATTTATCTTGTTGTGATATTCAAGTATCAATATTATTTGTTAAATAAATATCGATTTGGTCTCATTTCATTTAATCCTCTATGAGTTGAAAATTGTAACTGTAAATTATTTTAGACAAAACATTTATCTACGTTTTATCACTATGATATACGAAATACTTTTCAAACGATCTCTTAAAGTACGCTTAAATCTTGTCACATGTGCTGCTTTATATTGTGAAAATATTATGATTTTATTCCTTTGATAATTTCTTTAACTTTACTATTATAAAATTCTTTACCTAAATTTAAAATTAATTAATTTATAATTTTTGCTCAAATCTGTTTGTCAATTATGAGGCTGTCCGTCGGCAAATAATGTTTTCGATTGCATCAGTCATTTCATTGGGTGATTTATATTTTGTTTATATAGCATGATCGTATCTGCTAAATACATCGATACATGTCAAAATATATTTGTATCCTTTATTAATTTTTAAAAATGGAATCATTTCCATTAAATCTATTTGCCATAAACCGTTAACAATAAATGTTTTATAAAATCTCGCGAGGAATCTTTTTAACATTGGTTTATTTAGACTATGCTAGTTGGTTAAATAACTATTTTTCAGTTTCTTTCTTTGAATTAAGTACTCTTTGCAAGTTTTTCTACACCACCAAAGCCATCTGTATCTTTCAGGTTTGTCCAAATCGTTTTTAGATTTTTCTCTAATATTTCTTTGATTTGACTTTATTGGAAGATGTTTCCTTTATTAACAATGCGATGTTAATATAATTAAATCTAAATTATGTTTATCCGTTAATTAATTTTTGGCACCCATTATTTCTATGATATTATTTTTAAGAATTCAATGGCGAAATTGCGCTTATAACCAGGGCTGTGGAGTCGTATCAAAATGGACCAACTCCGACTCCGACTCCGACTCAAGTTTTTTAATGGACTCGACTCCGACTCCGACTCCGACTCCGACTCCGACCTAGGTCTAACATGTATAAGATCTTTTTTTTTATTTAATACTATTAAATTTAGGTTTTTAAAAAATGAGCAAAAAATAAGGTTAAATACAAACAAATCTTTTTAAAAATATTATATTGTTTTATTCTTTGATCATAATTTTTTAATTTTTAAAATATATTTCTTAAAAATAAAATTGCTTCAATCAAATCTTCTTTAAGCGATGCACGCAGGTCTGACTTAATTATTTTCAGAGCAGAGAACAATCTTTCGACACTGACTTGCGTTGGCGGTAAAGCGGTTACAATTCTAGCTACATTTTGAATAATTTTTGGGTACACATCGATAGCTTCTTGGACTTTCAATTTCGATGATCGATCATATTTTTCAACTTCCTCAAAGCGGTAAAAAACTCATTTTTAAACTTCTGCTCTTCTGTATCTGGTTCCTTTTCATTATATCGCTTTCGTTTTATAAGATCCAATTGATTTAAATATTTTTCAAAATCCACATCTTCATTTGAACTGGAAGAAACTGATTCCTGACTGAAGGTGATGTTAAAATGCTCGATCTGTGTTTCACGATTTAGTGCCGGAAAACATTTGATGCGAACGGTGATTTGATAGAGCGTTTCTTTGGCTTTTGCAATATGAAGGTCATTTAGTAATATTCGGCTTATTGGATCAATATAAATAGCGGCTAATAAAATTTCATTTTGCAAAAGCAGTAGTTCCCTTTTATTCATGGAAGATATAATAGCACTGGAAATCGGTTCATCAGTGCGGGACAACTGATAAATTAAGTTTTTCCACTCAAAAAAGAAGGTCCCAGGAGTTATATCTTCAGTTTGTAATTTTTTCGTCAGAATATATGGACGTAATAAAATATTTTCTAATCTTGCGGCTTGTTCCCATTCGGTTTCATTTAGACAAAGATTTGAATTATCCATATCTGCAAAAAATCCTTTTAATTCAAGCAAACGCTTTATCATAAGGTAAGTGCTTCCCCAACGTGTAGCTTGATCTAAATCGCACCTTTCCCAGCGCGCCTCTTTAAGATAGCATCTATTTTAGGATTTCTCGCTGTGACAGCCATTTGTCTCAACTTCATAGTAATATCTGCTGCATCATGGTTTTTTAAGCCATCTCGTATTGCTAATTGCAATGTATGCACAGCGCATCTCATATGTTGAATATAAAATGATTTGGATACTTCTTCACAGAGATCATCCAAGTCTTCATTATTTTGCTCTACTGAGAGTTCAGTTGCATCAAAATTGTCCTCCGTAACCGACACCTCTTCATTTTCCTGATTTAATTTCCCCGTAACACTTAGCATATTTGAAGCGTTATCCGTTACTATGCATAAAATCTGCTCTTTTTTAATTTTAAAGTCCTTTAGAATTTCTTCCAATATATTTTTTAGGTATTCACTTGTGTGATGAGCTTGAGTATCTTTCACTGCCAAGGTCTGAGTTATAGTTTCTTTGTTATTATTAAAGCGGACATTAATTGCAATATAGTTTACTCTATGCCGAGTACATCCATCCATCTTAATATAAACAAAATTGCCTTCTAATTTTTTTATAAGATAACTTCTTTGTTTTTCAGCCTCATCTAATATTATTTTTCTAATACTTTCTCTTCCTAAAGAAACTTTAAGTTTACTAGCCATTTCACCATTTAATTCTAAAAATGCTGGCTGTGAAAAAAATGATATCGATATACTGTTTTGAACCACCATTTTTATTAAGGCAGTTTTGAAGCCTTCTGCTGTCATTGTCACAGTAATTTTATCGCTAATGTAGAATTTGGATAATCTGGGTTCCGATAAGTTTGATGCGGAGGACGATGGTGTAGCGGTCTTCGGTTTAGTATTTGCCTTATCTACTTCTAGTACTTTCGGATGATAACGCTGCAAATGTCGTTTTAAATTTGATATTCTGCCAGTTGCTAATTGTACTTTGCACATTTGTTCTTCATCACCTTCTATATGATGACATAGGCATTCATAGAATTTCCCATCTGATGTAATTGAAAAATGCTTAAGTAATGCCGATTTTAATTTTTTATCCATGTTGAGGCCTTTGAAAATACTAAATTTTTAACTGCAAATATTAAAAACAATACTATTAAACTCGAAACTTATTAAAGTAATTGCAAATAAATAATTTAAACACAACTTACGTTTTTAATGCACACAAAAAAAACTTTATTTAACTTCCCTACAACAAAAAATTTCACGATGTAGTTTGGTATTTATTAATAATTTCAGTTGTTGTCTAGTTTATTTTAAAAAAATTACTAATGCTCTTTAATTAAGATCAGCATGTATTTATACCAAAATTAAACTAGGATAATAATAAATTTATATGGGTTTTAGAAATATTTTGTAATTTTCTTATATTTACCTGTCTGACAACCGTTTTTTAAAAATATTCTTAGAGATTCTTAGAAAAGCAAAAGGTAAAAATTGTTTATTAAATAATTCTGAAAAAGATAATTTAATTGCTATACAAAATCCTAAAAATGTTGAAAATTCCTCTTAAAATTTTAAATTTTACTCGGAGTCGGAGTCGCTTCTGTTAACTCGACTCCGACTCCAGCTCCGACTCCCCAAAAATGCACGACTCCGCGACTCCGGACTCCGACTCCAGCTCCGACTCCACAGCCCTGCTTATAACTGATAATATGATTGGAATTAATGTACCTAAAAGCCGTCCTGTTGTTTATATATTATTTTTCTTATTAGATTTCGATTTTTTGTATTAGCTATAATGACTAAATATGATAAAAGAGATCTTTTATGTCTTTGTAATACATACCTTTTAGCTTCACTAATATTGACATTACCACGAACTATGTTAATAATAACTTCAAGTAAATCGTCAATAACAAATAATGGAAAAGCTTATAATATACTATTCCTCTTATTATTTGGAGGCTTAAGCAAGGTGTTAAATGTGGTAATCTACGTTCTAATTTCATTGTCGATGACGAATTTTATTAATTTGTTTATAATTTAATCTAACTCTTATTTTTATTGATTTTTTAGTCTTATTTGTAGTTTTTACATTCCGTTTAGTATTTCTTTTCTTCTTTGTAACTTTTTCACGTTGAACTATATATTTTTAAATTATATTTTAAATAATGAAGTATTTCGTTTTTGTTTATAAATCGCAACACCTATTTCATTGAAAATATCTGTTCTAATACGTTAATTATCTGGACATTGTTAAGTAAAGTGGAAGAACAAATACTCATGCGCTATCTTTGTTGCATCTTGGAAGGAGTCAATTAAATATTTTATATCATTTGGATAAGCCTGTCTTGCGAGAAAATCAATTTTAGTCGGATCTCGAGGTTTTTTTTAAAATAACCAAGTATTGTACATTCAAATTACGCGTTCGATGACTTCGACAATTGATGAAATAAAATTGTGTTATAAAAATGACCATTACTCCGATGTCTACTGGTTTTTGTAAATACATTATTGAAATGTATCTTTTGCTTCATGATATAAATCATCAATAATTAGAACATCACCTTGACGCAATCTAGACGAACAATTTTTATCGAAACCCTTTATTTTATTCATTTTTAATTTAAGACTGATCTTGTTTCATACCATGCTCATCATCTGCTCCCTTAAGCCAGTATATTTTATTAAATTTTATATAATTTACAAAAAACATAGTTTTTCCTCTACCACTAGAACCTACAATTTGATAAGTGGCATCATTTCTTCCATTTTAATTAATCTCATTTCATTAATATCATTGTTTATATTTGTTTTAATTTATTATTATAAGTATATAAAAATTATTTTAATTTTATTACTTGACTTCATTATTATTGAGCAACATTAATTATAAAGGTAAATGTTTAGTGAAAAACATGAAATTCGCATTAGGGAAACCCCAATAAGTTGTGGACAGAAATGGGAAGTTTCCAATTATATTTTTCAAGTCGGGTAAATATCTGACAATTGGATGCAAACAACCTCTTAAAATATTTGATTCGAAATATAAGATACAAGATTTACAAATTCAGTCCTTTATCATAACTGTTGATATCGGTAAATTTATACAAATTACAACATAAAGCTAAATGTATGTTTTAACCGGAAATATTTGCAGCTTTACCTCTTCAAAAATATAATCCAGTTTGTTTTAATGAATTTTCAAGCGGGAAGGTTGTATGTAGAAAATATTATATCAGAAATGAAAATGTTAATTAATTTTGTTTTTAGTAATTAGAAAAATACCGAAAGGTAAAGAATATATTTTTATTTATAATTTGTTTACACTCTTTATATGTAATTTACTTATTTGAAGTAATTTTAAAAAAGATTCATGAATTATACCCAGGGAAAAAAATACAATAGATTATTGTGCACCAGAATTATTTATAAATAAAATATTTCGCTTCATAGGTATTAATATAGAACAACTTTTAGAGTTGCACTTCGATATGGTTATGGGATCAACCACTAGATGCATTAAAAATCGCATTTTTCCAAAGAATCTGTGAGATTATCATGTCCCAATAGGTGTCCATGCTGTCACAACTTTAAAAAGAATCAAGCAGTCCATATCTTAATAGATGAGATGCTTTAATAGGTGTTGTTTTCCAATTGCTCATCAGCGAATATAAATCGTTGTTTACCAACAATTATTTATTACTTTTGGTGGGTTACAGGTAATTCACATTTTACTCTTTCGTGCTGTTTCCAGCGTAACCCAGAATACAAAAATGCTTCACCAAGTCAAAGTTTAATACAAGATTTTATTAGATATTACAAAAGACGCACGATTATTACACAAGTTTATTTTGGAAAACGTGTTCTTTTTCCATCTAGTGGGGACGACCACGATTCCGTGGCGGCTTCTCGTATATCCATGCGCCTGAGCTTGGTGTCGTGACGTTTCGGTGCTGGAGTTCCATCAGTCCTTGTTTACATTTTTCAACTCGTTCACTGTCTATGTTCGCGCTAAATGAACCGTGTTCAGGATTGGCACTCGCTTGAACACAACCATTGATCGCATATCCGAATTTGCCATCTCTAGACGCCTGCTTCGATCCGGTTCCATCCTGATCTTGCTTGATACATGATCTGACCTTATCGGCGTATTTGCAGTTACCACTAATAGTTCTCAACATTAAACAATAGTAATAAGCAAAAATATGAATATAATATGTAATAATATACATGATGTGTTTACTTTTTGTTACTGTTGCCTAAACCCAATGTGAGCTATTTAGTATTTTAATTTTATAATTAATATTACTTTTAAAATTTAAAATATTTACATTAGTGGATCATAAAATCGTCACACAAAATAATTCATTATAAAATTAGATGAAGATACTCAATTGAATTCTAAGGTAGGCCAACAATAAATGATCTTGAAGTGATAATCTCATTTTGTATAGATAAAAGACAATGAGTATTTATACAAATTGACATTGATCTATGTGTATGGAATTTTAAACTTTGTAAATAATGTCTTTAAATAGATTTTTCAATTAAAGTTAGCTAAAAAATAAGTAAGTTGATCATTTAACAATGCTCAATGACACTTTTTTATTCATTTGCCATGTAGTTTTTACAAAAAAATCGTATCACCGGCTTTTATACTGGATTTCATATTTAAACATGTATAACAAGCCAAAATAGCAATAAATAGTTACAAAAGTAAAATAATACTCTATTCAAAATGACTATCACGTCAGAGAATTCATGAGCCTGTTGAAAGATTGATTTATTGCCATTTTATTCGATTGTTGAGCATTTAGATATAAAGTTGATGTTCACTTACTTTGTCATAAAAATTTTTAAGTACTGTGATCCTACTTTAACCATAGCAGCTAAAAATATATTTGTATATTTAACTAATTGTCATATCTATAAAGTCAGCTTTGCTTGATAATACTTTAAAAATTGTAAAAGATTCAACTTTCAAATGATATTGTGTTCTAGAATAAGAAATGTTTGGTATGAAAAAGCAACGTATTGTAGATATAAAAAGTTGACTAACTCACTGAGTCCAATTGAACTTCTAGAATAGTATATCAACCACAATAAATTAATCACAATTAATATGAAAGAAAAATTAATTAAAACAAATATAAATAAAATCACTTAATCCATCAAATTTAGCACGAATTAGACATAGCTTAAAAGAAAACGATATCATTTGATTATTAATATTAAAATAATCATGAAAAGTCAAAAATTTAACAAAAATGAGAAATTAATTTTGGAAATGATTTCTTTATCAAATATAGAAAATGACAATATCATTATTCAATAATCTTTTTACTTTGATTGGAACAATTTTAGTTAATTTCATTTAGAATCTTATTTATCAATTCAAAATCATATTCTCCCATTTCTATCGAAAGTTGTAGAGTTTTTACCAATCAAGTAAGACTCGATAGGTTTCTCAGCATGTTCATTGCAAGTCATGAAAATCATAAGCTTTTAATCATTTGTAATAATGACAGAAATTATTTTGTGTTCTCTAGGAATTGATTAATTTTATTTAAGCAATCGGATGGATTTGAATTGCATTTGTAATAATATTATTTTTAATAAGACTTATGCATTTACTGTAATAACATTTTTTAACAAACGAGGATAATTTATTTTGTTGATTCTTACTTGGTAATCATTTTCATTTCACCCTTTGGGCATTTCTGGTCCAATAATTAATAAAAGTTTAGAAGGAAAAATAAAAGTTGGTTTTTAGTGCAAAATAAATAATCACATCTATTATGGTTATTTTTTATGATAATAAAGGTTTTATTATTATGACTTTTAAATATTATTGGCTCTAAACTCTCACTAATTACTTTAACCGTAGCCAGTCAACCCGCTAACACTTGTTTAATAAAAAATATTACATCAAAGCGTAGCGACTTAATAATGAAAAACGTGCAAAAAATCGCAAGAGAGACCCTCGTATTTTCGATCAAATACGAAGAAACTTAACAGAATTTTGATTGTTTAACTTCAATTTTATATCTTGTAATAAATAAATCTCGGAATAAATCATTTAATGATGAATCCACTTGCTGTCATGTGAATTAGCGATTATGTTTACAATACTCATCTTTTTCTTGAAAGACAATCATTAAGTAGACATTGCGAACACTTGCTGGGTAAAATCATATTTATGACGCTAGTAAAGTTAAATATAATTTTACTTACCTTATTAGTTTCAATATAGTCTCAAATAATCTACTTTTTTATGGTGTATCTCATTTGAATTGAAATATCTAAAGAACACACAAAGCATCACAAAATTCGATGACTGGGTTATGGGAAAGGTGGTTATAGTTTTAAATCTACAATTGATAATGTGAAACATAAAGCTAAAGAAAATAACAGTCACACAAACTTAATATTTTTGTATGACTGTAATTTTCGTGTTCAAATTCGTTGATAATTCGATGAATTACCTACCTTTTGTTAACGAATTTGAATCAAACATTCCTTACGACATATGAGTAAATCAACTACTAATACGATTTCCTACAAGAATAATTGTTAAACTATAAATAATTTTAGCCTAGCACTTACAAAACTCTATTTACAATAAAGTAAATATCATAAATTTAATTACTAAAATATTAAACCTTTAAAAACCATCATTTTCAAGATAACCTTACTCTGTATCTGTATTTTTCGTTTCGAGATATTAACTCTTTAACAAGATTTTATTACAATTAAGACTTCAAAAATCACTCATTCATGTATCCATGTTTATTTATGTTTTCTTCAATATCCATTAATTAAAGGACATCATAAATCGGCATATGATTTGTGCAATTTACCAAAAGATTTCATTCAATCTATTATTAATTGGTGTAAATATTACTATTGCAAACTTTATAAATTTTTTTCAATCATTCGTTAACAATCAATAATTGTTTTAAAATAACATTTTTATTTTAAAGGATTAACGTACTTATTTGAGAATAAATAAAATTTTATAGTAATGAAACCACAGAACAATTACAAGAATATTAGGATCTGAATATTTATTATTTCAATGATTGTAATTCAAAAAAATCTTTCTCAAAACTAAATATTTTTCTTGTCATATTCTAAAACTCACAAATCTGTGATAGAATCATTATCGAAAATTACACAAAATTATTATGCTGGCAAATAAATGCATTTAATTATAAAATGAAAGACTTTTTCAATACTAGATATTTTCTTCAACTTTCAATGATAATGGCATTAATTCTGGTTCAAATGGACAAAGAAATTCAATTGATGATTGATCAATTAGTTGTTGCAGTTGTCCAATGAAATTATTATGCAATAAGTCTTGATAGTTTTCTTCAATTAGAAAATCATTGGCCAATGTTGTCAACATTGGAAATATCACTAGCAAAATTTTACTTCTACGAATATTGCTTGAAGTCGTATAATTAAGGGCTTCTAAATACATGATTTCGAGTTCTTCTATCATTGATGGACCTGCTGAAATAATTTGATCTAATATTTTTATCATTTTATGTAATCATCAATATTTATACTTACGATCATATAATAGTACTAGGACAAATATTATAGATTTCTCTGATTGACTGAGACCAAACTGGTCGATTTTTGATGCAAAATTACTGAAATATTGAATTTTCTTGTTTCGAATAGTTTCGATGAATGGTTTATAAAGGATGTGAACGTTATTAAAATTAAAAGTTTCTTTGGAATCGGAATAAGTAAATGCTATTAAAATTATCAAGCAATACAAATTACGATTTCGTATTAAACTTATTTTCTGATTATTTGTCAACTAAATAAGTAAAATATTGAACTTAAATTTTAGATGGTTACTTTTTCAAAATCAGGTAAATTCTGCACTAAATAAAAAATCTTCTTTATAAAATAATCGATCGAAAATGTTTTGCACTATTTTATAATTAATAAAAATATCTTTCATTAAATTTTTACTTTATTAATTATTTCTGAATTTTGAAATGTCAAAACCAAGGACTTGATCCATTTTGAAATATCCAAAGATCCATTTAATTCATAATTTATGGTTTCGTCTTTACTAGACTCGTCTGTTGGCTCGCTTTTAATTGAATCATTATATGAATTTTCCATGTTTATTGAATTTTGACTTTCTGAAAATTTCAAACTCGTCGAAACCGATGTTGCTCTTTTCAATTTATTTTGTCTAATTAAATCATTTTTCATTTTCCTTTCATCTTCATTTAGAACAGCTGTTTATTTTAAAAAGTTTTAAATCAATACTAAAATTTTATTAAGATTTTATATAAAATGAATTAAACTTTAATTTGTTTTAATCAAAATTATCAAATTTCTGTTTGCAATTTTTATTACATTGTATTTATTTATAAATTTAATTTATATAATTTTAATAATAAAAACTTACAATTTTGCGCCATTCCCGCCTTTAAACATTTGTCCCATCTACAACTTCTACATACATCTTTTTTCACGCGCCTAGAAATATCACAATTCTTTAAGAATTTACATTGATAAGTAAGACTCTGCTGAACTGTTCGTCGAAAGAAACCTTTACATCCTTCGCAGGTTAATGCTTTTATAATGCAATCCTGAAGCATCATGATCGCAAACAACACATAGGTATGGACCTTTGAAGTTATCCATATAACTCGGAACAAATGCAGGTCCTAATATAGTTCAGAATTAAAATTTAAATAGTTGAAAATTAAATTATTATAAATTATCTTATTTTAATCAAATAATGAATCAACATTAGGTCAATATTTAACATTAGTCATGAATGCGGGCTTAAATACATGCAATAATGTTTTCTATCACATAAATCTTCGGGTGAGTAGATGACGCAACACTCTGGGAAATTTTAATATATGGGATTATTAAATATTACTTTTTAATGGCTTGCCGCATTTACTTCTTCCGAATGGCGCTTCGACATCATGAACAATATTTGGTTCGTTTTTTAATTTGTTGGGTAATTTCAGACTTTTGTTCATTTCTTCATAATGCCTTTTAAGAAATTTGTTTTTAGGTTTTGACAAGTTCTCTCCGGGTGATATATTACTGTTTGTTGATAAATTCATCTCTGTACTTTCTATTGGAGTAGGTGACATAAATGGCATTTGAAATTGCATGGGTATTGGAAGAGAAAATGGATTAAAATAGTTCGTATTGACTGGGTATATTTGTTCAAATGGTTGTTTAGGTATATGAAGCATGCTTCTATAAAATTCAACTAATTTGACCATTTCCGGTTGATTGCTAATAGCCATTTGCTGAGGTGTAAAAACCCAGACTTTTTCATGATTTCTGCAATATTTTCATTTCCTAAATTTAAAATAGCATTTGACTGAATTGCAGGGCATTGATTTAATAAAATTGCTTGTAAGTTGTTATAAGGCAAGCTGCTCTGAAAAAGATTTTGAAAATGAACATTTGGTATTTTTAAGTCCGCTGGTGCATTCTCCATTGTATAACTATTTTATACTTAGTACAAATAATTCTATATATATAATGAGCTTTTATACTTGTGCATATTCATAAAATCTATCCAATCAAAAATTAAAATGTACTTGATTAATAGGATTTCTTTGTAATATTATTTAATACCTAAAATGTGTGTATATATAAGTGTGTATCAAATTCATTTCATGCATACATGTATTTAAAGTATGAAATATGATTTGATATTAAAAAAATTGACTTTAAATTTTTACATCATTAATTGTCCTTTAAAATTCTTTATCTTAATTTCTAATATTTTGAAGTATACTATTGTTAATTTATTTTATTCTAAAATTTAATTTCGTTAGATAAATCTTAAGCTGACAACATAATTAAAAAATGTTCTACTTGATATCCAAATTTATCAATTTCACAAAAATATTTATTTTGGCATACACAAATACTAAAATTATTTAATAAGCAATAAAATGAAAATCTAATGAAATTATTTCAATAAAATTCATGAGATTTCTTGTTGAACTTGTTAATGTATTAATCTCAAAATGACACACGGGAAACTTAGTAGCATAATTAACTCTTGAGGATGTTTGGTATATTGCGTAATAGTAAATTGCTAATTGTAAAGGTTGACCTGTAAAACATAATAATTATTCAATTACATTGAAGGATTAAGGAAATCGTTATCAGATCGAGTAGAATTAAATTTGTTCAAAATATTGAATGTTATGGATTATATAGAGAAATTTTAATATTTCAATATTTTGTTATTTTAACACCATATTTGGCAGACAAGTGCAGTCGAATTTGTTTAGGGTGATTAATCATATTAAGTTTCATCGACGATTGCCTAATCGCAAGTCATCTGACACGGCTCTTAATATACTACTTGAAATAGAATAGAGACAAGATTATTATTAAATGTCGACTACATGTAACATGCATCTGAATAATCAACTTATAATTCCATTGCGATCGCAATGTAATACAAACTGATAAAAAAATTGAAAAGCAATGATTTTAAATATGATAGCATAAATGTCATTCAATTGTTTTGATTATCTTTAATTAATGATCGCATTCAATTTTACAATTGAATAGTTATTGTATAAATATTAATCACTAGTTAATATTTAAATATATTTTGTACTTTAATTTAAAAATTTTTCGTCTTATGAATAGATATGAAAAATTGATATAATTTAATTTTTTACAAGAAATTTTCATTTTATCTTTGATGATAATGAAATAATTATATTTCATGTTAATTTGTAGTATGTTATAATATTCTTAAAGGTTATCTAATGTAACTGTCGTCATCTTAGGGAAAAAATTGAAATTAATTTATAATTTAATGATTCTACGTATATAACAATCGTCTATGAGCTTTTAAATTTTTGACTAAAATTTCAACTCAAACTGCCGATATTATACCAATATATTCATTATTTTAAAATAAATATTGTTTTAAATTAATGGGCAATTGCATGAGATCGTAAATTGTTTAACTTTTCTAAAAATGTTGAATCTACCGCCCTTAAAATTTCCAAAAAGTTTTTGCAAGAGATGATTAACTTTTTACCATTTTTTGGATATGATCGATAATTTCAAACTTCATGTCCAAAAAATTAATTTTAATATATTAAATAAATTTGGAGTCATTTCCCCCCAAAAAGCAAACGAGAAGGGAATTTTTTAATCATAATTTTTCCTTAAATCAAATAAATAAATTTTACTTTACAAGTTTTTTACCAGTTTTGCGAAAAAGCAACATGATAACTTAATAGCATTTGGGTAGCTCAAAAATTATTTTTGAAATTCCACTGTCATATAAAGTTATATGACATCGAATTAGAGGCTGACAGTCCGTAATACTTTTTCCAAGTATCTTGTATGAATCTTTTGAAACACCTACCGTGCTTTTGTACAAAGACTAATTGTAAATTTTACATTTAAATAGAGGAGTTTAAATAATTGTTGTTTTTAATTTTGAAATAGAAACACGCGCGGGTTTAATATACAGGTAACCCTCGATTAACACGGTAGTTTGGTTCCAAGAATACTCCGTGCTAATTAAAATCGTGTTAATCGAGACTAACAATTAATACAATTCATGGGGTTTGGTTCCAAAAAATTTAAAAAATGATTTATGTTTTTGATAGTTTTTATTATTTTCATGCATCCAGTACAAAAAAAGGAAGATTGAAATACAAATAGACTTGAAATCAAAATTTAACAAAGAATAGTAAAATAAATTAATTCATTTTGCATAAATATCAAAATAAAAATATGGCATAATTTAACAAATTCCATAATAATCACTTTCAACTTCATCATCACTCTCAAAATCTCTGAAAAAATATGTAATGTGTGGCTGATTCATTTTTACTGGTGCTTCTTCATCACTTGAATAATGTTCTGACACTTCATTAGTCGCTTGTGGTTTCTGGATTATGGTTATAAAATCAGTGAGAAGAGCCTGTTTTTGATTTTTTTTAAAGTTCTTTCTCGACTTCTCGGTAAGGAGCTAAGCATTTTTCTATCTCGCGTTGAATTTTCAGACTACGGTCCATTGACGGATCATTGTCAAGGAAATGGTTTTCTAATTTTTTAGCCATCTCAAATCCTTCTCTTAATGATTTGAGTGTGAAGTTTTGAATTTTGAAACCGTGTTAATTAAGGGTTTTCATCAATTTTGAAGCCGTGTAAAATCAAAACCGTGCTAAAAAATATCGTGTTAGACAAGGGTGTGCCGCAATATTTTAACCGTGTTAAAGCGAAATCGTGTTATTCAAGTACCGTGTTAATCGAGGGTTACCTGTACAAATAATTTAAAAAACATTAAATTATTTTCGAACAAAATTATACTATAATTTTATTCATTTTTATTTATGTTGGATTCAGAAAACTATTATTAAGATCCTACGCTCAACTTCTCGATTTTAACAATAGTATATAGTTAGTTTCTTTATTTTCCTTTTATCTAGGACTAGTCCTCTAATGATTTATGTGTCATGACATGCTTCCTTTTTTCATTTGAGTATCGCTCTTGGTTTCTTTGGACTATAATTAACTTTGTTTTGTAATTACAATAATCTTGAATTCTAATATGATGTTTTTACTAGAACAGCCATATGATGCGGTTATATTTATCTAACTTTTAATATAGTATTTTATTTAATATAACAGTTAATATAATCAAATTCTTGATATTTTACATTTTTACTTTTATTGGGTTTCACCATTTCGTACAAGAGGCAAAATTTATTTTGAAACCTTGACAACTGAACATTTTGAACGAATGAAATACGTTATATAAGGATTTAATCAAGTTTAAATAAATATAATGAAAATCTTTGTATAAGAAATAAAATACAATTTAAAACTATTTTTTTATTTTTTAAACCAAGAAAATATTCCATTTTATATTTATATAATATATTTTATAGTTTCTTTCTAACCTTTTCAAAGGCAAATTACCAATTTTATATAGAAATAGGGTTCTACGAGGTTGCGTATCATTGCATGCTTTGCTAACCCATTGTTATTCCGCTGCATAAAATGACCAATATCGTTACATATTTCACAATAATTAATCCAGTTTATCTTTTTCATTAAGTAAACACAAATTGCATTAAAAAAACTCCTGGTCATTTGTGCATTCTGAAAGAACATGACAAAGTAAAATGTTTTTAACTTTATAGTCTTTCAATTACGTCGCAATAATAACCAAATTAGGAAATCTGTACTTTATCAAGTTGAATAACGAAAAATTCGCTTTATTTGATTCTACTTTTCCTTTTTCACGCATGTCTTTGCTAAGCATACATTAAGCGAAATTTTATTTAGTGGAGAAATAATACAGTAACTACTTTCATTTGTACTTAAGACTTTTAATGCGTTTTTCTCCATACTCAAGTATAAAAACTAGTGTTTTAAATTGGAAAAAATTGATGTATTTTTTTTTTAATGAGAAAATTATAAAACCTACTATACGACAATTTAACATGCATAATAAACTAAGAGTATTTCGCCCCAGTATTCAACGGACATTTGATTTAACATATTCACCGTTGGTTTATTTTTTTGATTAGAATTTTTTTTAGAATTTTTTTTTTATTAAATGAATTTTTAAGTTTTATATGAGATAATTGGGCTTGTTTTTGTTTTAAAGTCATTATCGAACATTAATAATCACTCTTTACTTTTTTTGCAAAATTCGAGGAAATAAACTGTTATTTTTTTATCAAATGTTACTTCTCGACAAATTTTGAAATTAATTATTTTTATTATTCAAATAAAAAAAGTCGAATTAAAAATTTGATAGTGGCACAATTTAATTTTTGTTGTTGCACATAATTTGCCTGCCACTGTCCTAGATTATTGATGTGTTACTTTAACATATAACCAGTGATGTTTTCTTATTTTCATCTATGTTCAATTTCCATTATTAAATTATTCTTTTCTCAGTCTATCATCGACCTTTGTCTTACAATATTGATGTTAAAAAACTGCGACAGTTGAGAGTAATATCAGTATTATATTTATTGATTGAAAGTTACTAATAGATCAAAATAAAAGGTTAACATTTCGGTTGGGGTCGCGACCCCTAGTTTAAGAATGCTGATTTAACATATAAAACTAAAAAACAAAATTTAATTAGTCTAAAAATGAAGAACAAGTTATTCGGATCACGATGAATTTTTATTTTCGGTTCCGGATTCATTTCCAGTGTTTTTATAGTGGCGTCAACCAGTTGAATTTAGTTATAATATTTTTAACATAGCAATAACTAACTACTCCGGTAAAGAACTCAACCTGAAAACTACAATATTGTTTTCAATAGCAAATTGTAAATTAGTTTTATTTTTAGAAGATAACTTATTTTGATCAGTAAATTCTTTTATCTGATTTTCTTTGTTCAACCTTGATCGAGGATTATAAAAATTTTTAATGAAAATAGATCAATAAGTTAAATTAAATCTAATTACAAATTTTGGTACAGCTCTTGTCAGGTATTAGTCATTAAAATTTATACTAAGTATAAAAGAACACAATGTAAATTTTATTTTAACTGTTTTAAATAGACTTCAAATAGACTTAAAAATAATGAGGTTATGAAGGATTAATTATGATTTTAAAACTTGTTAAAGAACACATGTTTAATGTATAATGCAAATAGATAAATGCATGAGTATTTTATTTAAATACAATAAAATAATAAAAATATTCTGAAATTAAAAAAAAA
>CAUHTR010006471.1:0-15135 GCA_959609185.1 Schmidtea polychroa
CGCTGTAATCGGCAACTCCGAGAGCGACAACACAAGTCTCTTTTACTACCTGCTCCTTGTCATTGAGATATTTGTGCAAGATTTCCTTGCATTTAGCATCCCCGATTGCTCCTAGAGCTTCTCCGCTTTCATGTCGGACCATTCCGAGCTCGTGCAAATTTCCTATTGCTTCTTCCAATACATGAATTAATTCTTTATTTGCGATTTGCCCTATCACAAACGCCACTTGATGACGAAATAACGCACTGCTTGGGCATTTTAATGCCTTTCCTATAGCAGTCAAAGCTGCTCCTGCATCACTTCCTTTTGAATGAGCTACTCTTCTCAAGGTAAACAAAGCTCGATATTTATCAAAGATATCTGCTTTCGGATTTAGCAAAATTTCACTTAAATCATGCACTGATTTCTCATTGATTTCATATTCAGGAGCTGGATCAATTGAATGGAATTCATTTGGAGGAACATTGGATTTATGAGATTGAAAAAATTCAATTCTTTTATAACCCAAATAACACGTTTCAGCGAGTTCTTTATTCGAGTCTTTACTGTGCTTCTTTAAAATATCCAAAGCATCTATATGACCAATTGCAGCTAACCCTTCGCCAGCTTCATGACGAACAATTGGTGCCTCTTTTTCATTGTCAAGAATATCTTTCAATACTTTAATTGCATGCTCATTTGCCATTTGACCAAGAGCATAAGCTAAATCATGTTTCAATAAATCGGATTTGCTTGAAAAACATTTTGTAATCAAATCGATGGCAAGATCACTTTTTGAATGTCTTAAACCTTTTAAAGCCTTGTATCGTTCTACTAATGGCTTACTACCATCATTTAAGACATCTCCCCAGGCTTTTAAATCGTGTTCCGTAACAGCTGCCATGTCTAAATCGATTCAATAATGTTATTAATAAAGTCACGTAATATAAGTTTCAGAAAGGATTTTTAAAAGTTTAAAAGTGTATATCTAATATAATTGCACAATTAAAACACATACAGAAATATAGGCAATTTATTTAATTTAAATTTTATGATAAATGAAATGATATTATTTAAATATAAAGCATTTCATTAATTATGATATCTATATATGATTGAAATTATTTTAATTTTTAATATATAGAATTTTTTTAATTAGAAAATTCCACTGAAAGCATAAAAGATCAATTTAATGCAGTGTTTTCTAAAATGCCATTTTTTCTTTGGCGGAACTCCAGCAATTAGAAAGCTCAAAATTTACAGATTGGGAATAAATTTATTTTAATAATATTATTGAGAGGAATGGCACTGATTTTCACAGCAAATATTTTCAATTCGAGGCTCAATTGACGACAAGCAAACTGTTGGGCACCTGGAGCTGGATAGTTGATGAATGAGATGACTAGGGGTGGAATTTTGACTAGAGATTTCCCCAGATACCCAAAATGATGGTAAAGGATATTCCCTCCGATGCACCCATGACACTGAGCCATGTTGGTGATGTGCACCGAGGTCGAAACCTGCGGGCAGGTGAGCCCCTGCGTTAGGACTACTCCCCCCCCAGTATTCGCGGTACGGGTTCCTGACTGCCGTAGAAGGAGTTACGTTTATCCCAAACCCTCGGGTCCAAGTGAGGTTTTCTCGTTCCCGATTACTCAAGCGTCTCAGAGTCTCAACAATAAGGTAGTCAACAACTTATCGTTCTCAAGACATTTATTCATCGAGCATGCGTAGAAATTACAAAAAACATCAAACGACTACTTTATACACAGATATAATTTTATTGTACTCAATGATTCTAATCTACAATTATCATGAAATGTCGAATGTACAGATCCATAGAGCTAGCTGACGATCCCCGCCAATTACCAATCTCCTTCCAACAGCATCGCTACGATGTCTGTTTCCAATGCCGGGTCGGAAGCTATCTGAGAAGTTGTGGCTGGCACGATTCTTACTGCAGAATTTGTGTTTTCGAAACGACCGGCTGAACCGATGTTGCCGCTGAGTGGCTTTCAATGCCGCGAGCTCTTCGTTTCGTTTTATAGTTTTTTCGGCGCGGATCAGCCGCTTCTTCTTCTTTGCCTTAGGAGGATCGGCTTGGATGTCCCCTCGAGGAACGCAAGTAGTTCCTGGAGCCACATTAGAAGTCGTGGACTTGTAAATTTCTGACATTAAGATGTCTGGCAGATCAGGTGATGTTGCAGTAGGTCCATGAGAGTGACAAGGTGAAGAGTGGGATGGGCCCACGTGATCTGTTCGATGATAGAGGGGAAAGATGTTTCCCTTGTCCATACCAGGGTACTCGGCTGCTCTGGACTTAAGCTCGGCGTCGGAATATATGCGGTGTAGGGCCGCTGACTGAGCTTTAATCGTGAGCCGTTGACTTCGGCTTTCCTCGAGCAAACTGTCACGGCAGTGCTCGAGCCTAAGGATTTTCGTCTGTGCTTCTTTCATGGCGGCTGGATTGAGCCAGGTGCCTTTCAACGTGTCGATTTTTCTCTTCAACGTTCCGATATAATCGGCTAATTTTCGCAATAACGCGATCCTTGGGCGGTTGTTGGTAGATTGGGTTCAGACATTGTCTATAAAACTAAAGAAAATTCTTCAGAAAAGCAGTTACATCATACTGGTAAAATAACTGACATTCGGCATTCATTCGACCCCCCGAGCTATATCTATCTCTTGGTCAGTTCTATGCGGAAGGGATCATTAAATTTGGAGGGGCGGTGGAGTATGGGGAGCAGGGTTTCGATCGAACGATGCTGGATGTTACTAACTCTTTTTGGGTCGCGCAAAATTTACCGTCAAACGCATTAGGTAGACCCCGATCTTATTAATATTCAAATTGTCGGTTAGGATGGTAGCTGTAAGGAATCAAGTATAGTAATGGCCGGAAAAATAGCTACAACCCGAATAGTCACTGATGACTATAAAAGAAATGACAATTTTAACAGGGTTACTTATCTCCCTCATAACAGCAGGAATATCAACATAATAATCGTCCCACTAACCTCAATTTCAATGATTATAATGATAATAATTCGGGTGGTAAAGAAAAAAAAAAAAAAACCAATCTTTATCCTGACGTCAACCCTGATAATCTCAACGCTAATGATTTTAATACTAAAACCCTAACAATAATAATACGGCAGCCTCCCTTATGATAATATAAATCCTAGAATTAAAAGTCGTCGTGCTCATAGAGAAAATGTGGGTGGGTAAGATAATTCGCATTTTGAATAATAGAAACAATAAATTTAATAATAATAATAATAATAATAATAATAATAATAATAATAATAATAATAATAATAATAATAATAATAATAATAATAATAATAATAATAATAATAATAATAATGAGAATAATAATAATAATAATAATAATAATAATAATAATAATAATAATAATAATAATAATAATAATAATAATAATAATAATAATAATAATAATAATACTAGTAATGATAAAAATCACGACATTTATCTATTGACCGGGAAATGTAGCCAATCAGCGGTGGAATTTCGATAACGACTACGGAAGATGCGTTGTGTAAGGGTTTATCTCGGATTGTGCATGTAGAAATGGTTAGTGTGTGGTGCTTATGTTAACTCTATTGTGATTTTGCTACCCGGCCGTAGTAACAGTTCTCAGGTAGATGATTTATTAGTGATCGTGTCGCAATTGCCCCGAGTGACTCGGTTGATGATGAGGCTCACAATGGTCAAGTATAGATGCACGTAATCGTCTTACCGTCGGTTTCATCGCATCCTATTATAGGTCAATGATAAAATCTACCGTGTTTTCCGATTGCACTGATGTTCGGTGATAATCCCCAGAGGTAAACACCTGTTTACTAATACTGGGCCGGTGTAACGTGTTAACCTGTGAATAGATGAAAATGAATATTCCGAGTGTGTTCGTGTCGTAACAGATAGTCTCATCTAACTAATCATCGACAATCTGTCGCTATGTGTTTACTGTTGCTGTCACTAAACAACGAAGAATCTAGACACTAAGTGGTGAATATTTACTGTAATTACCTCGACGTCAATCGTCGCTTGCTCAGTTGTTTATTTCAAAATCTCCAAAATTATAATCAGAAGACGCGATTAGATTCTCCATGTGATACGACGGGTAGATGAACAATTCGTTTACGATTCTCGGCATTTACTTGTTGGCGATCAAACCGCCGGAAAGTACAACCTATGGAATTTACGAAGACGTTGGATTATTCTACGGCGACTACCGGATCTATCACTCTGTAAGAGGAACATGTTTAGTTATAGAAAATCCATGGCTTTTAGATATTGGTCGATGATTCTACGAAACTGTTCCTTATACCGCTGGAGAAAACATGATTTTAATGAACGTGCTATCGCTGAGTTTCCATCTGTTGATCCTTTCATCTACCTAATCATCTCAGGCTTGCCTTATCCGGTTGCCATCTCAAAAATTCTGTTGCACTGCTTCTTCGCTTGTCAAACATAAATTTACGAATGAACTCGCATAGTAAAACATTTTATTTATAAAATCTGAATAGTGACAAATGATAATCAAATTGAATATTTCATTGCATCATGACTATATATGTTATCAACGATCAAGAATTAAAATTAACCTGAATGATTATCATAAATATAAACTCAAGAAATGAGAACAACCACATTTAATGTTCATTTTTTAATTTATCGATATAGTAAAAGTATTCATTAATCCAATACAAATGTATCAATAAAAGCAAACGTACACGTTGCAAATTCGTCGAGTTGATAACTGAATGTAATCCGAATGTAATAAGTGTGAGTCTCGATATTAATTTATTCCGCGAATACTGAATATATGGTTAATGGATTGACGCTTGGTAGTGCCATAAAATTAATTTTAAAAACTGAACGATTTGTCAGTCTGTTCCCTTATATACCAAATTCTGTCCAATCAGAATTCAGTAAGTTGTAATTTTATAATTTTATTCTTTTTCCTCTCTTTTTTATTATTTTTATATATTTTCTTTACTTTTCTGTAACTTTATTAATAAATAATTTTAAGTATTCTTATTTTCTTTTCTTTTGAGGGTTTTTGGGTATTTTTATCGTATTTTCTTATTTTTTATTAATTATTATTTTTATTTTCGGATTTGTCATTAGTATGTTAATTTTTATTATTTTTATTATTCTCTTTGTTTCTTTCTTTCTAGGTGTATTTTATTTAGAATTTCCGTGATTATTTTATTTTAACTTATCCGCTTCCTATTTCCCCCATTTGTTCTCTTATCTTTAATTCTTATTTTAGTTATTTACATGATTTTGGTCCCATTCAGTTATCAGCCCAACAAAACTCTCATTTCCTGGTCAACCATCAACGATGCAATTTATGTGATGAAACTTGACGAATAAACTTAAATTTTTAATTTCATTCAAAAATATCCGTTGGAGAAATTTTTAAATTGGCAATGTCTAGTGTCAGGGCTAATTATTCCATGGAACCTTTGAATTCCAATTTTGGGAATCACTGGTTTAATGTATATGATATCAGTTATCTACAAACGATCGTCAGATAATGGTGATTTGTAGATTTATAGCATATTTATAAAAAAGACTGCAAAATTACTTCAAGTAAGAGCATGAAATAAAGATGTTTAATTGTGGGTGAGCTTTGGTTAATGCTATTTGGAATTTGATTGCTTCTTAGGTTACAGATTCTCATAGTCGTGGCCATAAAATCCTCTCTATAGAGCTATCCCATACCGTGGATTATCTATCAAATGAAAGTAAGTATTGTGAGTAAAAGGGCAATTTAAGTTTGTTGTAATTAAATGTTTTAGGACAGATTGCGGTTCAAATGTTGAAAGGTGGTGTTATGTGTTGTTTTAATGGTTGCCAACGCGAGATCTCAAGTGATCGGTTCAAAAACTAATATTAAAGTTATATATGTTTTATTGATTGGAAAAATTTGTAATTACATTTGTGAAATAATAAAGTTTTTCGTTGAATTGGATTTATTTTCCTTTGGATTTCATCACAAGCTATCCGGGCAAGATATTTTTTATTTTTGTACATTAAATAGCACATGATATTGCCTTTCAGAACTTTTGTTTGTTAAAATAAACTGAGTTAAAATGACTAGTAAGGGGAAAAGTGGAATGAATGAAGGGGGGATGCGGGATGAAGACGCGGTGAAGTCGTCTATAAGGGTGTTGAATGTTGTGACGAAGTATGATGGGGGGTTGGATATTGAGGAATGGTTGGAACGAGTTAGAATGGTGTGCGATGTGCAAGGCATAAAAGACACGAGACGCATTATGCCGTTATTGTTGGATGGTGCGGCCTTCAGCGTGTATATGAACATGTCTGAGGAAGAGCGGGACGTGAAAGGGGGGGCTGAGTCGGCGTTGCGTAAAACGTTTGGCATGAACAAATATACAGCGTATGAAATGTTTGTTAACCTGAAATGTGTGAGTGATAAGGTAGACTTGTATGCCATAACCTTGAAGAGATTAGCGAAGAGCGCGGGAATAGAATCGAAAGACGTGATTAAGTGTGCCTTTGTGTGTGGTCTGCCGAAATCTGTGTCGAATGCAATTAAGGCAATGCCCAATGAAGACGGCTTAACGTTGGAAGACGTTGTCAGAGTAGCGAAAGCAATAACGGCTACTGGGACGAGTGTGCAAAGCTGCGCGATCGTGCGTGACGACATGGTAAAAAGTGTCGTGTGTTACAACTGCGGAAAACAGGGGCATTTGGCACGAAATTGTTTTCGTAATCGGACTGGGTTTGTGCGGAAATGCCATGTTTGCGGGAATGAGAATCACATGGCGAACGCGTGCGGTGAACGTTATGGAATGCGAAAAGCGCCAATAGATGGAAATGAACGCGACGTGCGGGGAAACGAGCAACGGAGTTCGCGTGCGCTGGCGGACGTCCGTGTGGACAGGTAAGCGCGAATAATGTAATGGAGGTGACGGTGGACGGCGTGCGGTGTAGGGCGTTGATTGACACAGGCTGTTCACACACGTTGTTGAGAAATGGTGTGTCGAAAGAAGGAGAGCATGAAACGTGTAGTGTGAGATTATTGCTTGCAAATGGAAAGTGCGGGGAGAGTAGTGAAATGCGACGTGTTGTGTTGGACATGGTAGGTGAACGGATGAATGTGCTGTGTATAGTGTTGGATGAGATGTTAAAAGGAATCGATATTATAGTGGGAATGGATGTGTTGACGAAAATGGGCGGAATGCGTGTAACGTCAGAAGGTGTGACGTTCGATGATGGGAAAAGTGTTGGATGCGGCGTTAGGGCGGTGATGTCGGTTGAACATAAAATTAGTGATCCGGATTATGAGGCGTGGTTTGATGGAGATAAGTGGACGGTTAGATGGTTGTGGAACGAACGAGAACCATTCTTGCATGATAATGTTGCAAATTATGGCATATCGCAAGAAATGAAGGACAAATTCGATGAAGAAATTGATGCGTGGATAAAAGAAGGCATATTGGTGCAAACGGATGACAACGTGGAAGGTATATTGCCGTTGATTGCGGTGGAGCAAATGAAGAAAGACAAAGTGAGACCAGTGTTAAATTATAAATCGGTAAATAAGAGCGTGAGTAGTCACACAGGTGATGCGCAGGAATGCAGGTCTGAGTTGAGAAAATGGCGAAAAATGGGCGATAATGTGGCGGTGGTTGACTTAAAGCGAGCGTACTTGCAGATTCATGTAGAAGAGTCGCTATGGAAGTATCAGACAGTGTCACACAACGAAACGCGTTATCGACTTACGCGATTGGGATTCGGATTGAAGAGTGCGCCAAAATAATGGATGGTATAGTGTCATACGTTCTCAAGTTGAACTCGAAAGTTAATGAGAACACATTACACTACGTTGATGACATAATTGTGAATTTGAGTGGAATTGCGGAATGCGAAGTGGTGAATCATTTGAAGCAATTTGGATTAGTGACAAAGGATCATGAAGATGTCGATGATATGCGTGTACTAGGGTTGCAGTTGCAAGGGAAGAAGGATGGCAAGCGATGGTGGGGGCGCGGTCCCTTGGGAGATTTGAGAGGTGAAACGGAAAATTGTACGCGTCGAGATGTGTTTTCAATATGCGGAAAAGTCATAGGGCATTATCCTATATGTGGATCGTTGCGACTTGAGTGTAGTGTTATTAAAAGAACATGAAGGGTACAAAAATGGGATGATTATGCAGGCGACGAGACGAAACGAAATGTAAAAATGCTGCTGGAACGTATAGAACGTGAGGATCCAGCGCAGGGGGGTATGGAGCGTAGATGGAAGTGGAAATGTTACAGTATATACGGATGCAAGCAGCGTTGCGATGGCGGTGTACGTGGAGCAAAAGGAAACATGTGTGGAAGATGCTGTATGGCTTCGAAAAGTTGACGATGTGAAACACATAAACGTGGCTGAATTGGATGCCTTCATAAAAGGAGTGGCGATGGCGATTGAATGGAGATTCACCGATATAACTATGAAATGCGATTCAACTTCGGTCGTGGCGTGGATAAAAGCGTTGTTGACGAAATCGAAAAAGGTGCACGTGAAGGGCATGCACGAATACCTGATAAAGCGAAGATTGGATATAATTGAGGAAATGATTACCGATTACGGTTTGAATGTCACTGTCGAATGGATTCCATCGGGAGCGAATAAGGCGGATGCATTGACGAGAGTGGGGCGTAATCGCGGAACGCATGCATGCGCTAGTGTTGAAGTGGATCAAATAACAGTAGAACATGAAAAACATCATTTTGGCGTTGATCGAACTATGTATTTTGTAAAAAAGAAATTTGACGTGGTAAAACGAAAGGACGTGGAGGCGGTCGTGAGAAATTGTTTTAAGTGTGCTACCGTTGATCCGCATGCGTGTAGAATGCCGAAAGGTGAGTTGAGCGTAGGTGGCACGTGGGTCAGAATTGCGGTGGATGTTGTGCATTTGGAGGGAAAGAAGTATTTGTCGGTAGTGGACTGCGGACCCGGGAGGTATGCTATGTGGCATGAGTTGAAAGATGAAAGTGGTCGAAGCGTGTTGAATGCGATAAGGAAGACCATGTTCGAAAGAGGGTTTTGTAAAGAACTACTTAGTGATAATGGAGGAGCGTTTAAAAGCGATGCATTGAAGAAATTTTGTGATGAATGGAAAGTGAAGCATATATATAGATGTGCGTATGAACCTTCTGGAAATGGAATTGTGGAACGTAACCACAGGACAATAAAAGGATGGTGGCACGAACGCGGGGAACTGTGGAAGAAATGCTGTTTTGGTATAATGCGTCGCCGCGGGAGGGTCAAAATGAATGCTCCGTGCCGTTTGCGTCCATATACGCATACGAGTTGAATGACGAAAATGTTGAAAAAGTTCGGGACGACGAAACGAGTGGAAAGTTTCTAGTTGGTGATGTAGTTTATGTAAAGGGTGGTGATGCGTCTTGCATGGATGAGTGGAGAGAAGGTGTGGTAACACGTGTAAATTCGGCATGGAATGTTTCTGTTGATGGGGTATGTATGCATGTTAAAAAATATACGAGCACGCAACGAAGAAGAGAGTGTGCATGCGTAACAAACTCGGGGGGATGTGAGTAAAAGGGCAATTTAAGTTTGTTGTAATTAAATGTTTTAGGACAGATTGCGGTTCAAATGTTGAAAGGTGGTGTTATGTGTTGTTTTAATGGTTGCCAACGCGAGATCTCAAGTGATCGGTTCAAAAACTAATATTAAAGTTATATATGTTTTATTGATTGGAAAAATTTGTAATTACATTTGTGAAATAATAAAGTTTTTCGTTGAATTGGATTTATTTTCCTTTGGATTTCATCACAAGTATCTCTTTGGGAACTCATAAATTCAGAGCCCCTGGGGAGTACTTGACTACGATTACTAACCATGATTGTTCTGAAATTTCAACTATCAAATAATATGAAAATAAAAAATATAGCGGATTATAGACAGATCTAAACTATAACCTCGCACTGTTCGATAGACGATCTTTGTCCACATTAATTAATTATCCCTCCAATATTTTCTCAATTGTTTAAATATTAGATTTCACACAAATTGAAAAGATTGATAGCTTTAATTCAATAAATTCGGGCTTCTTTCCACACCATGAGACAAACTCGCTTGCACCTACCTTTGTAACTCATTCGATGTCGGTGAAACCCATTGATTGGTGCCCTGGGCGAGAAATAATTCTCCCTAGATCCTAAAAATATGAATTGAATTATTTGACCATCGTTTACTTCTTACCACCCTCAGTTTCAAACTTGCTGATTCGTAGCTTGAGAGTCCGCATTTCGACATGGTTTCGCGTGACCTGTTCTTGTAATTGACTTACCATCATCTTCTGTTGTTTAATCGCCCCAGATTAAAACTAAGTGCCCTCTTATTCTCAACACTTTATTTCTGGCCCCTCAAAGGTCACTCACAAGTCCTTCAATATTTTCTCCACTAAATTCAAGTTAAAACATCAAAATTGCATTCAAATTTTCGGAATTGCATTGCAACGAAAATTACAGTTGACGAACAAACCCAATTTAATTGTGCACAAATTTTAAAAATTATTTACGATAAACAATTAATTGATACTTTTCCAAATTTATATACATTATTAAAAATTTTCCTTACGATACCATTACTAATTGCGAAGCAGAAAGATCATTCTCAAGAATGAGTTACATTAAAAATAAACAAAGAAATAAAATGAATAATGAGAGATTAGCGAACTTGATAATTTTATCAGTGGAAAGTGATTTAACGAAGTCATTGAACTATGATGAAGTTATTAAGGAATATGCCGAGAAAAAAGTCAGAAAAATGCGTCATTAATAATTTTAAAATTTAATAATCTGTTATTGTAATTGTATTGTATTTAATTTCATTGAGATTGTACTTAATATATGTTTAATGAAAATGCAATAAATAATTGTGATTGTACTTTAATATCCTTGTGTGTACTTCTTAATACATTTAATAAGAATGTAATAAATAATAATTAACCTTTAATACTGTCTTTTATTTTTAAAATTTTTTATAGTCAATGGCGAAGGCGTGAGTCAAAGCCAATAAAGAATAAGAAAACATTTTTTTTTGAAATGTGTAGGGTCCTTTGGAATTTTTAAACCCTGGGCCCCCATAAAGCTAGATCCGTCCCTGATTATGTTATAAATTTATTAACTTGCATGTGTTGGCTGTGGGCCCGTAAACTGTGCATGTGCGTAGTTTAATATGAAAAATGATATCTATAATGAAACAATTACAAAAGAGAACAAAAATACTCACTGATTTGTTCACAGCAAGGCATAAAAGATACTTTTGTATTAATTTTTGATGAAAATGCGTCACAATATATAACTTATTTAAACGTATGTGCGAATTGTTGTGCGTACACTGATTCATGAAAACAAATTAGATTTATTTTTATTCAATCTATTACTTTATTTAATTCTTATCATCTTTAGAGGCGATTTTCCGATAATTCGTATTTATTTTATTTCCAAACTTTTATATTTAATTTAATTTATCGAATTGTGACTCCACTAATGGATATCGGGAACTTTCTATAATTTTCTCTTGAATTTTGATTTAATTTATTTAAATTACATATTTTCTTTATTTTTCAATTTTATTTTCTGATTCTATATGTAATTGAAAAAAGCCTGATCGTTATAGTAAAGATTTTTTAAACGCCTCATCAGATACCATCAGATATTCATATTTGCCGTTTTTCAAAGATAGCTGCATTCAATTTTTTTGAATAGGTCGTGATAATATCGCCAGGGGGCAGAACACCCTACAAAATACTCCTTTTAGAATTCCAAAACAGACTCAGCATGAATTTTTTGTTGGTAAGGATGACTTTTGATTCCGTCACCGCTTGAATTCCAGCACATCGCTAAGACTTGTGAAGTTGGCGGCCACTGTTCCGCAAATAAATCCAGCTTTCATCAACAGTATTAAGTAAATGCAGGAAATTGTTGCAGTGGTACTGTTAAAGTAGGTGTTCTCACGCTGTAACTCTTTCTGTCTTCGCTGCATCGATTAGCGTATATGAACATGCTCTGAGTTAAACCGTGCCTTCACCGAGAGTGTAGTTGATTTCTTTATGAATTTTGTCAGTTGACAGTCCTCCCTTCTACACCAAACACCACTGAGATACGTTCCCTACGTATAGTGGTTGTTGGCGTGTAAATTCACTTACCAATTTATTTACCAATTGTAATTGGTTGTAATTGTAAATCATCTTTATCAATTTATCATGTCTCATCATTTATATATTTTGGAAATTTATTTTACCATTTACAAATGGCTTTCAAGTAATTTTTTTTATTTAAATTAAATTTTAAGACTTGAATTCTGATCCATATGAGATATGAGATCATTATTCAAGTTCTTAAATATTACTTTTAATCAACAGTATAATTATAAATTATTTTTAATTAATTTTCAGGGATTTTTTAAGGAATTTTATGACATTTACCTTTATTTATTTTAGAATTATTTCGAAAAAATATGTCCAATATATTTTTAATTATAATTAATTAAATAAATAAATCAATCACCTAAAATGTATTTTTTAAAACATTTTGGGGAAAATCGATGATTGAAATAATATTTTTAATTTTTGTAATTTTTTTTCTGAGCTCAATATGAGGGGCTTCTTTCAGGAAATCAAATCTGGATTGAAAAGATATTGAACCAAATTCATCTGCTCTTGATATTTTCATTAAAAATATAATTTTAAAAATTTTCAACCATCTTTTTTTTCTAAAAATTGTCTAAAATAAAGTTCATTATAGAAACGTATCTCATCGTTACATTTCTACGAATCAAAAGTTTGTATGTGTTTTTTAATATTTGTCGCGTTTGTGTGCAGTTTTTAATTTTTCTTCCACTTTTCAGATTTCTATAATATAAGATGTATCTCACTGAGCTATAAATGAGAACATCAACGTGAAATCAAAGTAAGTATGTATGTTTCTATAATGTAAGATTATTGATTTTTTTGTTATATTATAGGAAACGGTTCTCAGTGGTGTTTGGTGTAGTTGTAATAAATGATTTTTTGAATATCCTCTCAAGAAAACTCCATTTTCTGTACGAATACTGGCGAAAAACATGATAACATTAATGATGAATTTAAACAAATTAAATATTTTATAATTAACTATGTTTAGAAATTTTGAAAATTCTAATATATATTAATAATAGAACTAATTCACTGAAATAATTTCAGAATGTAGAGTAAAAATTTAATTAACCACGAATTCATACATTTCATTCTGGATAGCTTTATTCATTGGCAGAAACTTTCAAGCCAAAGATATTTAAAATGAAATCGACCCTTAAAATTTTTTTCCCAATTGAAAACCTTGAGTGCGTGCTTGATCTGTATAATATAATTAAGTGCTATGCGACGTTTTTATGACGAATAAATGGGATATAGTCAATCTTTGAGGCACTGCAAGACCTCGTCTGGTGACCTTAAAAGGTTTGTGAAAACTGTCTATATATTATTGGTTTATGAATTTTTGATAACATTCGACAAACCTATATTTTTTTATAAAGCATAAAAATAAAAATGAAAACGATTAGTCATGTTGAATTGGGGTTTTCTTATCCTCCCAGCACTCGTGTATTTGATTCCATATATTTTATTATCAACCTTGATTTGAACCCTGAAAGAATATAAAAAAACATAAACAATACTTATTCCAATATATTTTTTAATTTAATGCATCAGAAATTACGGTACATTTAATTGTTAGTAGCCAACAATTGAAATCCACTCATTAATCACAGGGTAATAAAACTTTGCAAAATAGATTTGTATAGACCCAGATTTGCCTACCATCCTTTCATGAGGATATGGGGATATGGTGATATGAGGATAACAATATCTACAACGCATTAACAGTATATTAACAGTATATATTTTTAAAGATGGCGTTAGAAAAAAGCAAGAATGTAAACTTGATATTATAAAGGTATGTTTAAAAGATTATTCACACTTTTTATTCACAAATTTACAGTTGTTTTAAAAATAAATTTTCGGGCATATCGAGATTATTATTTGTAAAATTATTAAAAAAATTAATCAATCCGATTGCTATTTTGAGAATATTTGTTAAAGTTTTTATAACATTTGAGAATAAATCATCATTTATAATCTACAGTCGCCCTCCGCCGCCGCCGCCGCCGTCAGGCTCATTCAACGATAAGTCTGTCAACAATAGCTCAGTTGTAACATAGAATGAGTTGAGTGAAAAGAATTATGAATTAATAATTTAATTTTATCTGGAAATTTAACTTTTAAAAATTAAATGTTCCAGGAAATATGAAAATATCTGATAGCAATATGCAAAGCACGAAAAACAAATTTATCACAGATTCAGATAAATGTTGAATGTGATTTTTGATGATTTATTTTTATTATGTTTTGATTAGTTTTTTCAACTGACATCAGAATGCAACAGCACGCGTTTATGTCAATTGAAAATTTAATTAATAAACAAAAATAGCATCAGCTCCATAACAAAAACTCGGATTATTTTTTATTATAAATAAATTTCAAGATTTATAAGAGTTTATTTGTAATCAATCAGTAAATTAGTTTCCGCGATTTGTGATTGGTTGACTTCATCTGGATGCGGAACGGTAAATGATCTCTCAATGGATAACTTTCCGGGTATTGAAACAAATTATGTAAAACATTTTATTGCAATCAACCATTATTTTTCCCTATAAATAATTTTTAGAGTTGAAATTAAATTGTAATCGAATGAAGAAACGACTGGCGAATATGCCCAGTGACAAAGAAGTTTCAACCTTAATTCATTTAGTTTCTGTATTGTTTTAGTTGTAGCATTTTCGCACTAAAGAAGTAATGTTTTCTTTGATTTTCATATCCAAATGCATTAGGTGTTCACGGTAGACATCGGTAGTTATTGTTTTTTCCTTAGAGACTCGAGCGCAACTATATTGGTTATATGTTATTCCACAAGATATACCCTTCTTTAATGTGGTAAGTGTTGGTTGTACTGGGCAACATGTAGCTTTCCACATCCTCTCAGGATATCCAGGATAAATTAAACTATATTTTGTAATTTTTAGTTCTATAGTACTTAATTAAATTTC
>CAUHTR010006472.1:0-15639 GCA_959609185.1 Schmidtea polychroa
TATGTCTAATACAATATTCATTGATGAGTCTTCATTCAATTTGCATCTTAAAAGATCTAAACAAGGAACTCGCAGCAATGTACAAATCCCAACTATTCGGGAACGTTTAATTTCACTAATTGCGAGCATGCCCCTTAGTGATATGTTATATTGTAAAACAATCTTTCATTCCACTGTCAATGCAGATATTTTCTCTGGCTATATTAATGAGCTATATATTCATCTAAGAGATGTGCTCCGCCTAGAAAATGTATGCTTAATTTTAGATAATGCAAGTGCATAAACGAGCAGACATTCAAAGAATTACATCAGAATTTAATTATAATTTTAAATTTCTTGCGCCTTATTCTTATATGCTGAATCCTATCGAAAATGCGTTTTCAAAAATCAAAAATGGGATTTGTTCTAGATTGCTATTAGGTTCCACTGGTAATTTATCTAAATTAATGTTACTAGAAGTTGATAATATTACAGCAAATGGTTGTGCAGGATATTTTAGGCATATAATTCGAAATATCATTAATTGTGCGGTGGAATTACCTTATATTCATCAATAAATATTTTCGTTGTTATTTTATAAATATTGTTTCTGATTGCAATGTTGAAATTGACTGATAAAATGTTGAAATTGAATGATAAAAAAATGATAATATAATATAATAAAAATTAATTATTATTTATTTATTCATTTAAGTTACTTATTGTTATAAGTAACTTAAATGAAGAAAATATAACTGAAAAATAAATTGAGCGTTCCAGAATCACAAATAAATAAATAAACAGATAATGTTAGGTATATATATTATAATTACTTATGGATGGATATTTCTATTAGATGCCCGAAGAAGATGCTTTTGTCGTACTAGTATCTCTAATGTTCGAACATCAATTACGTAATTTGTACAAGCCAAATATGTCTGAATTAGGATTATGCATGTATCAATTGGACTGCTTAGTTGAGGAACAACTACCGAAATTGGCCCTCCATTTTAGATCTCATAATTTCCATGCAACAGTTTATGCATCTGGCTGGTTTCTCACTTTATTCACACTCTCATTTTCTATTGAGCTTTCTAGCAGAGTTATGGATCTATTTATGGTTGAGGTACGTCTTAATTTACTTTATTTGTGATTGTTTGATAATTTATGTGCAAAATTTCATTTTTTCCCAAATGCTTTCATTTATTATGTTAATCATGAAATAATTTGTTTTTCATAACCAAAATTTAACAATACATTAGTAAAATATTTATATACATGGTATTAACACAAAAAATGCCAGCAATATTGGTTTTACAAAAAACGGGAGACACCTACTTGATGTTTAACGTGTTAAACGAGACTATCAAGTATCTGTTTGTATATTATTAAATGAAAACATTAATTCTTTAATCTGGTAATATATGGCAATAATATTATTAATAATTGAAATCTCTAAAAATATTATTTTTTTTCAACAACCTTGTCACCCATCAATAACTCCAAATTAACCTTGTCCTTAAAATTTGAGCCTTAAAATAAACTTGTAAACCCTTAAACAAACCTTTTGATCCTAAAGAATACCTTAAAAATGTACCCTTATATGATTACTATTTTAATGTTAAATTTTAAAGGCCACAATCGGTTAAAATATGGAACTATAATTTGAAAGATTATAATCAAAGGGGGGAAACAATAAACCTTTCCCCGGAAAATAATGAATATTTTTTTGAAATTACACTGGTATATAGCAAATTTGGCGTCTAAGTTTTTTCAGCTGATTTAGGACAATTTTCATGTCACGAAAAATCATATTGGGTTCTTTTAGTGAGGTCAATTTGTTTATAAAGCGCCACATAAAATTTTTACTTGTCTATGCTTGCCATTGATACAATAATAAGTGATATATCTATGTGTTTTTAACTCAGGATTCTAGTTGGTTTTTTTATTTATTCGATTGTTGTTGCAATGAAAATATGGCTTCAGGTAGATGATCATGTGCTACATCTGTGGTTTATACACCTATATTGGCATCAGGAACCCAGCGACTAACTTTGTAAAGGGTATTTATCATTCATATTTCGGTATGAAGCTGGGTGATCAAGATAAACTTTGGAAACCTCACATCATATGCAAGACCTGCATAGAGCATCTTTGTCAGTGGATCAAAAGAACAATGAGTTCTTTGAAATTTAGAATCCCTATGGTTTGAAATGAACTTCCATCAAAATGAGGTTCCATCAAGATCAGAAAGAAATGGAGACAAGGTATCAGGAGCGTTTGGTGCAGTAATGATGGCAGATTACTGTTGGACCTTGAAAAGAGACGTCCCTGCTGGTAATTTTTCAAGGAGTTCTAAGAAACCAAATTCAAGCCGAATTAATAACAATCATGCTGAAAAACATCAGTTTCTATAATATGTTAAGAAATATAAAGTTCTTGTTGAAATCAGATGTCTGATTTCCGACTTTCTAATGATTTCTTTAAAATCGAGTTAGCAGNCGCTTTTAAGATTTCTCCCATGGCAAATTTTCAAGATGATCTAAAATGTTATTTATTTCACATTTGATCTGTTTTTCCTATTTCACACAAATTTTTGACATTGCCATTTTCCAATATTATTTTTAAAAAAATAACAATTGAAAAATGTATCGGCATAATTTTGTGTTAAATAGGAAAAAAATCATTGGTTTATGGCCGAAATCTAAATGGTAAATGGCTTTTATTTTCTCTATATTATCCGGTTTCAGTATCATTTCGTTTACACAGATTTGTTGTCATTTTTTGATCAGATTCCGAGATCACACCAAATAATTAAGTGAATTGTGATTGTATATCTAAAGCAGTGTTTCTTAACCTTTTAAGTGAGCCGTACCCCTTTGAATCTGGAAAAAGGTCTCCGCACACCTTTGAAAAATGGGTTTTGATTTTTTAGCTTAGAAAAATACCTTTTTTGCGAAATTTATTGTTTATTAAAAAAAATAGTACATAATACAAAACAATATAATTTTTATTAATGGCTGGACTGTTGTTGCTTGTTCATTATAATATTTGTGAAGCGAGGCTCTTTTTTTGAAAGCGACACGCGTAAGTCATCACTTGCATTTAAGCGATTTCTCGCTTTACTTTTTATATGCAAAAGGGATGAAAATCCTATTTCACACAGGTAGGTGGTGGCAAATGGTAGAAGTGACTGCAATGCTTCTTTCGCCAACTGTGGATAACGTTCTAACTGTGTACACCAGAATTGTTGTAATTCTAATTGCTCGAATTCCATTTGAATATGTTCACTTGTTTCGCATCTCAATAAGTTCTTTTTTTAATTCACTATCATCCATCAAATTTAGGTTATATAGAAATGGATCCAGTATCCATCTTTGAGTTTTGGTAATATTTCCCGTAGAAAAATATCCATTGAATGATTCGCTCAATTGTTTCAAATGTATTGCAATGTCGGGTATAATTGTATTTTTTTCATTTTCCACAACAATTGAATCAAGCAAGGGAAAGTTTGCAAAATTCCCATTTTCAACTCGACGTATCCAAATTTCTAGTTTTCCAATAAATGAAGATAATTTTTCACTAGCTATTATTATATTTTTATCAAATCCTTGGATTGATATGTTCAAATCATTTAAGTGGCTAAATATATCTGCTAAGTAAGCTAGTCTCAGAATTCCATCCTTACTCGCAAAATCTTTTACTAAATCACAGTTTTGACTAGTTAGTAACTGAATAATTTCTTCACACAATTCAAAAACCCTGTTAAGCATGTGGCCCTTAGAGAGCCATCGTATTTCGGTGTGATATAGAATCACGGTATGATTAGCACCGATTTCTTCACAAAAGGCACGAAAAATACGATGATTAAGCACTCGTCCATGGATATATTTTACAACATTTATTGCAGTAGTTAGGTGTTGTTTTAAGCTTTCTGGCAAAGCTTTAGACGCAAGAGCATGACGATGCAACATGCAATGCGTTATTGTAACTTGCGGTAATTCTCTTTTCATGTGTAAAAAAATCCGGAATTTTTGCCTAACATAGCTGGGGCCCCATCAGTGCAAATTGAGCCAATCACATTTTATGGTAATTGATATTGAAAAAAAAATCAATTCCTCTTGAAGTCAACTCCAGTGGCTCACAAAATAGAAATTCTTTTATCATTTTTTTATCTTTTACATATCGCACAAATACCAAGAGCTGGCTGCAATTATCAACATCAGTTGACTCGTTCAGTTGTATGCTTACTTTTAGTGGACTGGCTTTTATCTCTTCTATTATTTTCAGTAAAATATCTTTACTGAGATCTTGAATTCGCGATCGAATTATATCGTTCGATAATGGAATCTGCTGGATTTTTTATGCGCTTCAGAATCTAATACAGTTTTAGCTATTATTAATGCGAAAGGTTTTATCAATTCCTCAGCGATCGTGTGAGGTTTTTTTTCTTTGCACACAGATATGCCACTTCATAGAACGCTTCCAACAAGGGCTTTTGAGTTGCTAGCCCGCATAATTTTAAGATAGTACCACTGGTATCAAATCGAGCCTTTTTTGACCTCAAGCTGTTCATGCTATGCTGCACCTTCACCACCATGCAGATTGTTGAAATGCTCTAATAACTTTGATGGTTTGAGATTGCAATTTGAAAATATCTTGGAACATAAGATGCATTGAGGTCGTTGCGTACCATCTTTTTCTGTTGTACAAGTGAATCCATAATCAGCATATTTGTCGTTCCATTGGCGTTTTTTAACATAGAAATTACGTAAATTTTACTGCAACGTAATGGATTTGGTTTTAACTAACAAACCTAATAAAATGTGTAATCCTCTCTCACGTTCAATTAAATATCGAATTATAATCTATTAAAAATACAGTCTACTATATTATAGTAACTATAACAGTATCGATCGTATTAGAAATTCATCATGGCTATAGTTTATCAAGTGTCAAATGCTATTAATTTTTTTATCTGTGTCTCTTTGCCATAGAGCAGTGGCCGCCAACCCTGTGCCCGCGGGCGCCATGGCGCCCA
The DNA here is from genome assembly GCA_959609185.1 of Schmidtea polychroa. Classification (NCBI taxonomy): domain Eukaryota; kingdom Metazoa; phylum Platyhelminthes; order Tricladida; family Dugesiidae; genus Schmidtea; species Schmidtea polychroa. The sequence goes on from CAUHTR010006472.1 coordinate 5,021, forward strand.
ACAGCTGTTTTATGTGTGCTACCAGTAAAAAAGTAAATAAAGCATAATAATTGAAATTTGAGCGAATTTTTTAATTAAAAAAAAATTAAATTCGATAGATTTCGAAATTTTAAGATAATAAGCATATTTTTATAATTTTTCCTTCCTCGTTTATAAAAATATGGTTAAAAAAATTCTCTATCCTTAAAACCATTAAATTAATTTTATGGTCAACACATTCATCTAAAAATGTGGTTTATTTGTAATTTGTGTTTATATATTTTCTTTATTTATTATTAATCTTTTGTTTTCATAATGGTACTCGCCTCTTTTTTGATTTTAAATTTGTTATTTTGCCGTACACTTGCAAGACCACTAATTGTTTATTGTTTTTAAATTAGATTAAATTTAGGTATCAACTTGTAATTTATTATTTCTCTGATCATTCAGTTGAAAGGTTATAAAGTCAAAAGTGAAAAAAAATTTTAATTCTAAAATGAGTGCAAGTAAAAGACAACGAATGTATAATTTTAACACAGATTGGGATGAATCCTATTGTTTTGTCAGTATTATCTTGATAATTGTCTGGGAATAGGAATATCAGTTTACATCCCTAATTATGAGACATTGGCCACTGATACTTAGTCCCAAATTTCACATTGACTTAATAATAGTTGTTTGGTATTGTATTTTTAGTTTGTTATAGTTATACATAATGATTAATAAATATATAATTATAGTGAATAAAGGTAATATGCGTTAAATGAAATATGTTGTTTTGTACATTATTTGCGTTATTAACACTTTAATGGCCGATGACTCGAATTCGCGTCATTTTTGTATGGATTTTCGAAATGCCGGCCTTTAAAGTGTTAATTTGAAAGTCACTATAAATTTACCTTGAAAAAATAAATGGTGCCCGTTACACCATCGATAATTTGGAATGTGCTCTCGGTAGTAAAAGGTTGGCGACCACGGCCATAGAGTCATGTTCATAGACAATTTTCTTATTAAAAATTTAAGTACTTATTTGAATTATTTGTATATTTTATTATCAAGAATTTAATAAATGATATTTAATAATTTATATTGTTAGGAGCTTCTCCCGCACCCCTGGTTAAGAACCACTGATCTAAAGGGTAAAGATGACTTTAAGAACATCACAGAGAATTTTTGGTCTCTTGCATAAATTTACTTTTTAGTAAATCAGTGTCTTTCGTTAAAAATGTTTTTTCTACTTTCTAAAAGTGGGAATTCTTCAACTTTCGAACAAATCTAGAACAGTCTACCAACTTTTTAATCCTTACATAATCTTTATCGTGTTAAATCTTCTGTTGAGTGACTAAAACTCAAAGCTTTTCTCCTTTAATTCACCAGACACAGATTTGAAACATTAAATCCCAACAAACCAAAATATTAATTTTGCAGTGATTTCTAGCCTGGTTTTTACTTTCAAAACCGTATTTTTTATTTGTATAGATTATTAGCAACATTCTTAATTTAAGGAGAGGAGTTCAATAAAAAATGAGTAAAAATTTATAGGTTCATTAGTCAACGAAATGAACTATATCATATTAATATATGTGGTAAAATTTAAAATAAATAAAAGGTTTAAATGTTAGAAATTTTATGTCAATTAAAAATATTTTGGTATTAAATATGTTTAATTTTTAAATTTTCAATTCAATAAAAAATCTTAATGTAACCTCCCTTCTAAGCTCAAATAATGAAATTGATAAGCATTATGTATTATTCTAAGCAACAAGTATCAATAAATTATTAAAGAAATTGTTTGACAAATAAACATAAAATTATGAAAATAAAGATCCAAGAACTTGATATGAAATTCGAGATTCAGGTGAGACCTAAGCATTTTCCTATTTTCCTAAATTAGAAGTTCTTGTTATTCTTTTACAATGAGTAGAATGAAGATTTTAATTGGTTTATATGACGTCATATATAGTGGTCCTCTATCATAATTATATTGAAATTTTGGAATATATATTGTTAGCGCACTTGACCGATATTCTTAAGGGCTTTCTTCATTCAGATCAGTTCCTCTCTCTATTTCCTAAGTTACATATACTTAACATATTGTAATATAAATTCTCATAAGTTGTGATCTTTTCTTACATGAATAAAATAAAAAATGAGAAAAAAATGTTTTAGATAATGTCGAAGACCTTATTATTAAGTTTGTAGGACGATATTATTTAATATAAAATTATTACTTTATAATTAATATTTTTTGACAACATTCTAGTCTGAGATTAAAGTATTAGTTTTTTTCTCAATTTGACTTTAACCAGGAAATATATATGTTAAAATTTGTTTTTAATACAATAAAAATATCTTTAAAGAACTATAAATATAATTATTAGCTTACATTTTTATAATATATAAAATATTTGGTTTCATGAGTCATCAAAATCCAGGAGCTTATTTCATTATTCATAGGAAGGTAAGAACTTCAACCTTGTAGAATGTTTCAATCGGTGTAGAAATTAGATTAGTTTTAACACTTATTTAAATTGTTGGGGTTCAACAAGAGAGGTACAAAAATGAGGTGAAAAATCAATAAAAACACCAAATTCACAATAAAAATTTAAAGTACAAAATATTAATTAAAAAAATCAAAAAATTAAAAATGAATGTTTTCCGGGGAAGCTTGTATGGGTGGATGCTGAATAATGAGACGAGTTCAACTATAATAAAATAAAATCAATGGGGGGGGTCCCTAGAAGGAATAAATTACATAAAACAAAAATTAATTAACTAATGGAGAACCCGAGCGATTAAGAACCCGAATTATCAATCAAATCAGGAAAGGCAATTAAATCAGCTGACTAAAATTAAATTGGGGCAAGCTGTCAAAGAAGACGAACAAATTCCTCAACGCAATTAGAGCGACAAGAGGAAGCCCAGGTGGAAGTTGGATCCAGACTAATTGGACAAAGTAAAATCAATTACAAGATGGGTATAAAAGCTACTGACAAGTAAACAGAATTGCCGGTTGGCAGAAGAAAAGGAAACAATAAATTTAGCGAAAGTAGCAAAAACTTTGAAGTTAGTGTCAATTGATAATTCAAATCGAGTGTACCAGAAAGGGACATCTCCCGTTGGAAGATTTATCCCTACGTAAGATTTGCAGTTGTATTGAAAAGTGCAGATCAAAAAAGGGTTGTATCAAGTGTGGTTGAATCAATAAAAAGTGTAACCAAAGTGTAACTGTATTAGTCTCGAATAAAGATTTTTGTGTTGGGTTGTTTACTTAATTTCAAAAAGAACACAAAGGAGTCCGGCAGTGATACCAACTTGCACAAAATACCCATTAAAATTGTTATTAAAAAATTTCATATTTTAAAAAGTTTAAAAAATCTTAAAGTCGCAAAATATTTTAAAATTAACATATATAAAATATGATTAATGATAAAATATAGAAGTTTAATATTTAAAAAAAGATCTAATAAATATATGGCACTAATGCAATTGTTTGAAATAAATTTTAACCCATTTCAGTCATGAAAAGGTTAAAAATATTTTAGATTTGTAACGAAATTATGTGTACAAAATTATTAGATTTATATAAATTTGAATTCATTTCCATCATTTCCATTTCGCTTCAGTTTTTCCAATTTAATTTCATGAACAATTATGAGATAATAATTAAATTAAATGCATAATCTTCAGTGATTTTAATTCTAAAAATTATGCCAACATTTTATTCGCATTTATGCATAATCTCAATGTGATTCGGCTTGTCTTGTATAATGTAATGAAATCATTAACAATTTAGCTACGGTTCTATAAACAGTTTAGTTTCTCGGTTTTTCATTAAAAGTTTTTAAAAATTAAGAAAAAATAAAGGACATATAAATTTAAATCAGCATAGGCTTGTCAACTGGATTCTTTTAAAGATAATACGTTTTCTTTTTATATAAAATTCTCTTGTTCTTTATCTTTATATATTTACTTGGAAGTTTACTACACCTGTTTGCACGGAATATGTACGCATTTTTATATGGTTACCAGGTCAAAATGTCAATGTCAAAAGGATATTTGCAATGATCCGCGGATAGTGAACGAAAGAAAGAAATTGAAAATTTCAATTGTTTGATACATTTTGAGCGTCATTTACGTGGTACGCCCAATAGCTTCTATTATAATGACATTTCGTACAAAGAAATTTAACAAGAAAAGAAACAAAATAAAAAAATTTTAAACCAAATTAGCAGTGTTGATAAATATAATGACAAAGATGCTGAATAAGAAAATGAAAATGATTAAATTACACTGAATTATTTTTTTATTCGCAAATGAAGTATAAGTGCAATTTTTAAGTTACAAACTATAAAGTTATATAGTACATCACCATTAAAAAAATTTAAGTATGAATGATTTTTTATGTTCTCTTTTTTTATTTTTGATATCTGACAACCGTACATCAGCATCTCAATTTGACTTAGTCAATTATTTTCATAACAATCTTTTCTTAATAAATATTAATATAAATAGAATTTTTGCAGATATGCGCGAATTTTAACATTTATAGAAAAACTTCACCTTTCTTCTATCAAATCTGTTACTGCAAATACGATTGTATGAAGTTTTTTTACAAATATAATTTGTTTTTTAAATGATATTTTAATAAGAAAGCGCCACTCAAACATTCGTTTTACGATATATTTCGACAGTTATCCTGTCATCATTTAAAACTAACATTACTCCTTGTATTTTTTGAAGTGTCCAAATAGTATACCTATTTATAATGTTTTTGGATATTAGTATTTAGAAATAAACGTTAAATAATTTTGCATAACTAAAATATTCTATTCTTTTCACTATTAATTTATTTAGATTTATTTAACACAAATTTTCAACAAAGGTTCTAAAAGAACTAATGAGATATTTAGTCTAAAAATATTAAGATAAAAGAAATTTTGTAAAATTTTTAATTTTAGTTTTTTCATTAAATTTTATTACAACATAAATGTCATAAATGAAAAAAAATGACAATAATATCCGTAAATATAAAAATTTGACTTGATTTTAGTATAGAAATTCTTAATATAGAATCCTTAGATAGAAATTTTTTTTTGAAAATCTAATATTATTGTTTGTAAAGTGTAACAGTACAAATTTTATTTGAATGCAATAATGTGCTGTATTTAAATTTGTTTACTTTAATATTTTATTTGATAATTTTGTTTTAATCGATCTCTTTTGAAATTGTCTTTGTTTTTAACAGTTTATTATTATTGTTCTTAAAAAATATTACGAAATTTTTAAATAAAGTATTTTATTTATTAAAACACGAAAATTTAAGAAATATTTTAGAATTTAATCATTTTGAAAGAATGAAATTTATTTAATTTTTTTTTAATAAATGATTTTCAAGAAGCACTTAACATATTAAGGACTTTATTCTATTGTAAAATCGTATTTGCAAGCGAGTTATGACGCTTGAATTCATCCTATATTAATATTAACTTAAATCGTATAAACTTTTCCTTTCGATAATAAAACCTGCGTAATCCATTTAATCCGTTTAATTTAATTCAGTGCTCATTTGAAGGGATTTCACATTCGATCTATGGCTTTTGTCCAAAAACTCTTTCACATCTTAAGATCAATGACACCTTATTAACCATTTGATTTAAGAATTTATATTTGTATTTGAATATTACAATTCCACTTGAATGCTCGAACAAAAAAGTAGTAATTTTATATTAACTATCAGTATTTGCAATGTTCTTTCTATAATTTCTTCAATCTTTTCTTCCGATTCTACCTTTGTTCATAAATTTTGAACAGGTAATTATGTTTGTTGTTAATATATCATCAATATTCTCTGTTGATTATTGGTCAATCAGCCGTCAACCGCTATATTAAACTTCAGATTTACATCAGTTACATTTTCTTGGCCATGGAACGTGATACAAGGGTTATTAAAATGAACATCTCTAGATTCTTTATAAGAAAAAAACTTCAGGAACTTCTCTACTCAGGTAATTGTTTTCTTTGCATAAACTCAAACTATTAGTTTCATTTTTCTATTTAATTATTTTTTAATCCTCTCGAATTCGCTACTTATGTGCCCAGCGTTCGAAATTGAAAGTATTGTACCATTGAACTTTGACCTTGGAAGCAATATTATAACTTTTAATATTTTAATTTATTAGTCAATACGATAATTGTGCTTGCGATATTTGTTAAAAATATATATATTATTAATTAAAATTTTCTATATTTTAGGGTATCGATATAATTTTTAAAATTTCCCTCTCCTATCTTACATTGTTTCAAGATGAACTATTAAAATTAGATATGGAATCAATGCTTCGAGTGAATTTTTAGATTTTTTTAAAATAAAAATTATTAATTGAATTTCTCAGTTTTTACAATCAAGCGGTCCTCAACAGTTAGAACTGGATCCTAATCCGTTTTTTGATCTAGCTCTCCAATTGAAATTAAACACCAGAAAAATGAAAAAGTAGATCTTACTCTTCAGATTTGTTATTATATTTTGAATTTAGAGCTGAAAAAGAATATCTCGCTTTAAAAATGGAAGAAGAGGAAAATCACGTCGAATTGAGAGTAGGTTTATCATTTTCTGGTCTGTACACTGAATGATGTTGAAACAAAAATAAGTGCAAAATTATTGATTTGTATTGATTGAGATCATCCATCAAATTGATTTGAATTTTAATAATGCCGTTATTATAATCATTACAATCATTATTACAATAATTTCAATTAATCCTAAATCAAATATTCGGGAATAAAATTTTTTCGTAGTATTTATACAGATATAGTTTCCATAAAAATATAATTTGTGAAATATGGTTACATAAGCAACATATAACATTATATATAATTATTACGTAATCAACAATATAAACTTGGATGATTATGGTACTGTATCTTATATATTTTTTGTTTAATTGGAATAGCATTCATTTTAAACTTATTATTATTATTGCGTAATTTCTTCCAATTATTAAAAATTTCTGCAAGAAATATTTTCCATCTTTCCTGTGTTATTTTTTTCGATATTCTCATTATTTTTAATTTTGTTTAAATTAATAATTAGATAATTTTTTATTTTAATTGGTAATTACGTCATAATTTTTAATATTTTATAAGAACTTTTGATACAATATAAAAAAGTAAAAATTTAAAAAAACTTAAGAAGGATATCACAGAAAAAAGATTACATAATAACTAATTAAAACAAAATTCCAAAAAAATTCATTAGAGGATATCGCCAAAAAAATACAAGAGTTTTGACCTTGAATTGATCTCAACTCGCGAGAGTCGAGAAATTTATATTGTGCTCAAGTTTATATATCTATCTACTTTTAAATGTAATAGACAATCAGATATTATGCCCTTCCTAGTTATTAAAGATGTCTGAATGATCAGTTCTTAGTTAGAAAACTTTAAATTGACTTCAAAGGATAAATGATCAATTCTTACGTAAAAGGAAAACAAGTAAAATTGTATAAAATGAAAAGTTTAAAATAGACAGTTGTCACGCAAGAGTCTACATTAGTTAAGTATCAGCGAAAAATTCGAAAAGTGGTGGAATCTCAAGTAAAAGCGGTAAAATAATTAAAATTTACTTAAAAAATAAAAATGGTTTAATTTCAATTTAAAAAAAGAAAAAATTAGAAAGAAAATATTTCCAATTCACAAAGAATAAATTTCCTATTTAAAAATAGAAATTAGATTAATTCTTACTGTAAAAGACTCATAAATAAATAATATCAGTCATCGAGTGAAATATAATTTGATTTCAATTAAATGAATTAAATTTACTTACAAAGATAAACTGATCAAGGAAAAATCTCAATAAGTTTGAATATAAAAGAAATGATAAAAATCTAAGAAAATATGATTTGTTCGGTAAATATTTATTAGAAAAGATAAAAAGTTTATTTTGCACTTTTACGTATGGCAAAAAAAAATTTTCTTAAGATAAAATGTAATTTAACTATAGAAGGCCTTATTTTTGGTGTAATTTTCATATTTTTTACTGCACGTGCACAAGTAACTGCCGATATGTTTTGAAAATCTTAGAGGAAAAATTATTACAGAATAGTAGGCTTTGAGCTATTACATGAGTTCAAATTATTATATAAAAGTTTATTAGTAGCTAAAAGCAAGAAATGTGGACTATTCCGAATTAATAAGTTCGTTTGCAGCTTTAAAAGCTCGAAAAGCTCATTTTTAAATTTATTTATTAAGTATTATATTTCGAATTAGATTTTTTTAAGTTTTGAAATATTAAATTTTTAATCAGTAAAAAGTATACATTTTTGTTATCTTTTTCATTATATAGAGGCCACATATGATGTCAGACCTGGGTCTCCAAGTGGCTCTAACAGGCTCTGGTCATACTTATTGAAGAACTATAAATACGATTATGACAATTCGTTTGACATAGGTACTTTATACGATAAATTAGGAGAGTTCTGATATTTTTAAAATATAATATATTAAATAATGAGTTTTTAACTACACAAAGTTTATCTTTTCTAATGAATTTTTTCTCGAACAAGTGAAATTTTTTTTGATTTTTACCTAACTACTGACATTTAATTGAATTTTATTCAACTTATTGAGATTTTTCTTTAATCAGTTTATCTTTGTAAGCTAATTTAATTCGTTTAATTGAAATCTAATTATAACCAATTTCATTCGATGACTGATATGATTTCTCTATTTCTTGATGATTTATTTATTATTTATGAATTGAAAATATTAACTTTTCTTTAAGTTTTTGTTTTTTGTATTAGTGTAAAATGTAAATGATGTAAAAATTAAAACTCTTAATATAATACTCTTGTATATTTAGTTCAATGAATATTATCAGTAGAAAAATATTCTTATCATTCAATTAATATGTAAATATTAATCAAATATTAAAAATAATTAATTACTGTTCATTAAACAAAAACCAAAATTTGTTGATGCTCACTAGAAAAACCCTTAAATGCTATTATCAGTAAAGGACGCTAAAAGGGTTACATTTAGGGTGACCACCTCTACGGTTTCACCCGGAGATTTCCATTTTTTCAACATATCTCTGGTTTCCGCCCGGGTCAAGTTATTTCTCTGATTTTTTTATATTATTTCGTTAAAGGTGACTTAAAATATTTTAAATCAGAAATTTGAAATTATACATTCATTGAGGTCCGTTGGGTATTTGCCGAGAATTATTTTTGTTTATTTTGCCCATTTTGCAAGAAGTCAGAACTAAAAATATGCGTTTAAATTTAATAAAATAATTTTTTTATTTTAATAAATTATTTATCCAATTATAATCTTGAATAAAATGAGAAAAGAATTAATGAAAATAAATTATCCTTTTTTTCAAATTCTCGGTTTTTATGAAAGACTCCTGGTGATTGTAAAAATTAATGTGTTCACCCAAATTACATTCGAAATAATATTGTATTTCAATTAAAGGATTAATGAGTATAACTATACTTTCATCCAAGTTCATATTATTTAATTAGAAAAGATTTTTCAAATTTAACCAAATTTTATAATTTTTTCTATTTTAATAAAGTTATTTAAGTCTATATTAGATTAAATTACATATTATATGTAAGGTGTTTTCAGCTGAGAATTAAATATTTCAATGATTTATTAAAATAATTTTAAATGATAAATAATTGACTATTTAAAATAACTTTTAAAAAGCATTTTTAAATTGAAATTCTTAAATTTTTAAATTAAAAAACTTTTTATTAGTAAATCATTTTTAAATAAATATATTTTAAATATCGAAATTTTAGTAAATGGTTTTTAAAATATTTTATTCAACGCTGAAAATTTGTTTGGAAATTATACAATATTTCATAAAATAAATACTTGGAATTATGACGTTAACTTTTGAACCGGATTTAAAAAATAATTTAGAAGATGTGTTAGCAGCTTCTAATAGTATATAAATGGATAATTTTTAAATATTTTAGGCATTTTCATTACTTTTTTCATAAAAATTAAATACATTAATTGTCTTGGAATCTTAGAAAATTTACTATTACCTAAAAACAATAAAAAGAAATATTTTCATTTTCAAAAAATACATTTTTTATTTCAGTGTTTACGTTTAATATTAATCTACACAAATTAAATATTATTATCTTTTATTGTTGACTACATGTCTATCTACTGATCACTGATTTTATTGAACATTCTAGATTTTGTTTATTTTTTATATTTTTAATATTTTATTAATAAAATTTGCATTGTTATTATAATAATTGTAGATTTATTTTAATATAAAAATTTCATATTCACATATAAGATTACTTTTAATATTTTAGCGACTTCGAACAGAAAATGGACTTCTTTTACAGAGAATCGACAGACTTGAAAAGGTATATTTTAAAATATTTTAATTTGTTAACACTTATATAATTTATTGTTACTTGTTATATATATATATATATATATATATATATATATATATATATATATATATATATATATATATATATATATATATATATATATATATATATAGTTATATATATATTGAATTAAAAAGAGAGTTTGAAGACTATAAATCAGTAATATATCGATGTTTGTTGATACTCACGAATTTTCGGCACTGCCCTTTTTTC
>CAUHTR010006474.1:0-14191 GCA_959609185.1 Schmidtea polychroa
TGAAAGAGTCGCATGCTGCTCGTGGGCCGCGGGATAAGCATATTTGATTTAAATGATTCAAAAGTCGATAACTTTGAACTTGTAGACATTGTTCAATATTTCAAAGATCAATCTATGAAGAATGGAATTATTCAAGTTCAATGAAATTGAAGAAAGTTGAATTAAGAACAAGAATTGCCTTTTAACAAGGAAAAATCTGATAATCGACTTAGTTAAGCAAATTAAAATGAATTACGATAATTTAGCAGCCATCAAAGTTGTTCAGTCATTAGTAGGGCAACCCAAATTTAGCAATATTTTGATGGGTTTTTGGCAAAATTTTCAGAATTTTGGCATTTTTTGGCAAAAAATTACCAACTGGATATTGCATATAAAATTTAGGTATAAAACAAAGTAAAAAATAATAAACAATAGGTAGTAAGGATAAACCGTTTATTAATACGACAATCATAACAGGTTAAAAAAGCCAGCTATCCTACCTATTGCATCTCAAAATCTGAACCATCATCTTCTACTGATGAATTATTATTATCCTTATTGAAATAAAATGCAATATAAGTGTATATATTTTTATTGTTGAAATTTCTATCTAATGCTAAGATTTTTTTAAGCATAGAGAAGCTCCGCTCCACTGCAATAGATGTTGGTGGACAGTTGAATAGCATAGAATACACTCGGTGAAACTTCGAGATTTTCTATTTTACAAATGGAGGATATGCTATTTGATTCTAATCGTACACCAATATACTGTTTTATACCGTAAGGATCTGTAGAAAAAGATACATTTGATAAACAATTGTAACCAGATAGTATTGAAAATTCACCATTTTCAAATCTATGCAGTATTTTAATCAACACTTCATAATTTAATTTAAGTTCAACCAATTCGGCAACTAGTTGATCGTTTAGTATACTTTCTTTCACATTTGCAATTATTTTACCATCATCGTCAAATTGGTATATTATTCTTTTTAACTTCTGGCAAATTATCGGCGTAATATATAGCTGCGCACAACCAGTTTGACCACCTAGTTACTATTACTATGGGTGGTTGGGGGATGGAAACGAATTGAAAGCAACATGATTTGCATTTGATTATTGAATTTTGGACTGCTCCTATTAATATATCAACAGCTTTATATTGAGTTTTAATACGCATTGCGCAATTATAAACTAGGTGCGCTAAGCATGTGACATGGAATAATTTCGAATTTAAATTTGAGAAATAGGCGCTGGATTTAATCATGTAAGGTGCTGCATCTGATATATAAAGAGCAAATTGTTCAATTTTAATTCCAAAGTTTTCAAAAGTTTGATGAATACATTCATTTATTAAAAGTGCGGATGGATTAGATTCTAAAACTTTCAACTCCAAAATCTTGATTACTGAAGGTTCGGAAATTTTTCCAAAAAGAATATTTAAATTTTTTGTTTTTTGATCTGTGATTCATCCACTATTAAGAATATACTCGAACTTGAAAAGTAATTTATCAGCTTGGCTATTTATTCACATCCCATTTTATTAAGTATTCTTCTAGCCTGGGTTTCTGACGAGATTTGGACATAAAGACTCTTAAATAAATTTTTCATAGATTTTCTTCGTAGCTTTGATAGTGAAATATCAGATTCTACGAAGTATCTGATGATTCTTTCGCCAATTTCACCGGTAGTTAAAAATGTTTGTGCACCAGTATTTAGAATTTTCAAACCATTTTGGTGTGATGAGACTCGAAATTATATTTTTTGCAATAATTTACTATTGTTGAACCAAGATTGCAAAATAGACGATCCTCTGGGTCGATGGTGAACTCATTCGAGTACATGCGAACATAGATCGCTGAATTGCATTTCGAGCGATTAAAAATGTTTTTGTCATGGGATTAAACAAGAAAAAAATTTTAAAAATTAGAATCAGAATTTATAAAAATTAAATTTACTACAGAATTATGTGAAACTTATATTCAAATTCTGTTAATCGACAATTAAATCAATTAAGATTTCTCTTCAATCTTGGCATTTGGGTTGCCCTAGTCATTAGCTTTAAGTCATGTTAGTAAAACTGTAGGAAAGAGAATTCTGACGAATTTAATTGACTCTTCCTTTTATTCAGATTCAAACTGCGATGTACTAATTCTGAGAAGTGATGCTTAATGCTCATCTGTCAGTATATTTTTAATTGAATTTTTCTTACTGTTCATGGTACGAAACTTTTGTTCACATTTATATGTTGAAGCAAACATTGCACTAATATTCTAGGTGTAATATAATTCATAAGAGGAACTCTAATTTTGTAACATTGAAAAGTTTTCTCAGACTATGTGATATTAATATGTCAACATAATAATTCTTTACAAAGGTTTTCTTTCATATTCGGACAATGCTTGGTATACGGAATTTAGTGACGGGAAATGTTATATTATTTGAAAACTGCTACAGCTGCATCATTGGTTGGAAACCGTAAAAAATATTTACAGGTTCATTTACCTTTAAAAGCACGACACTAACTTTACGGTTTTTAGTAGACATTTTGGAATCTAAATATTTACAAAAATTAGAACAAGCCCCAGTAAAACAAATTTTTAATTATTTCGCCTTTATCTTAAAACTAAAACAAAATTTTTTATCCAGTATTTAAAATTCGACCTAAGGCAAGCCGTGGGTAAAATTAAAATCAAATAAGAATAAAATCTTTCAATTTTTTGTTCCAAGACTTGTAGCGTGTTCAAAGTCATTATAAAATTTAAATTTTAACAAAAAAGAATTTTTTTAGTTTCTAATTTTTTAAATATAATTATTTCCTTTATGGTTTGAATGAAAATGAAAAAATAATTATATGAAAATAATTTTAAAATTAGGTTAATAGTCCATAAACTATAATATTTTAATTATAATTTTAAGGCAAATTTATAATTAATATAAGACCATAGAAAAAGTGGTTGACTCTTGCTTCTAGTAATTTATTAAAACTTTTTTCAAAGGTGCCAAATATGCTTCACACACAGTAATATATATATATATGGGATGACTACAAAATTTAGATTATGTTTTGAATTAATTATGATTTTTGTGGATCAAAATTGAAATATATTAAAATTATTTATTTATAAATTTCTAAATAATTTATATAAATACTTAAATAAACACGGTAAAGACTTTATTAATAAAACTCGCCATCCGTACATCTTTTTCACTATATATTTCGATAGCATCACTATCATCATCGGGTTACCTACATTCACTAGGGATGAATAACTATACAATATTGATAATTTATAAACAAATTATTATATTTTTAAATTATAAATAACAATTATAAATAATTATTATCAAAAATAATTTTCAACTAACAATTATTTTACATTTTTTAACGCTTTTTGATATATTTTTAAAACTTTTCTATCGAATGTTAATGGAAAAATTGTCATATAATTCCTTTACCTGTTGAAAACCTGAAAGTTTTTACTGGTAACTTTTTGCCAATGAATTTTTCTCACTTGATCTGAAGGAAATGCTTATCAATACATTTTTTCCGAAAAAGCAATATATTCGTATATTTAATTAAACTATGATATCTCTATGCTGAGATAGCTTTCTATTTCTCTTTGCTTTAATTTTAAATATTAAATTAATTTTTTATTTTTATTCAGAAATGGAAAAGTACACCAAAATGGAAAGTTAAAAGAAAAAAAATCATCAACATATAAAAGAATTCATATCGTAATGCTGATTATATATATATTTGCAAAGGTTTTTGGCGATGTCGGAGATGTTGGAATAGCATTTGCATTGCCACCGTATGGTGAAAAAAGTTTAGAAATGAGTAACCAAGATATCAGTAATGCAATTGCAGTTGCCGGTTGCGTTGATTTGATTGCTCGTGTTGTCATTGGAATGGTTAGTGATCAACCCTGGTGTCGTCGAAGCCTTATTCTAAATGCAGCTTGGTTATTGGAAGCTTTTACAGCCTTTTTCTTTGTTTGGTTTCCAAGTTATTATAGTTATTTTATATTCTACGGGATCTTTGGACTGTGTTCCGGCACCGCTATTACTTTAATGACAGTAGTGCTCACGGATCTAGTTGGTCAAGTCAATTTGCCAATTTCTTTTGCTATTATGATGTTTTCTATTGGTCTTTTTATTGGAGCTGGCCAATATTTCGTTGGTATGTATTTGAAATTCATTAATGATATTACAGTTTAACTAACATAAAACACAATTATTTTATTTAACAATTATATATGGGTCTCTGTCACAGGGTCTCTTTGATAATAATATTCATAGCGCAAATGCTACACAATTCGTTATTTCCTTTCTTAACTTTTCTATAACTTCATAAATAAAAAGCAATGAATATAATTTTTATTTATTTGACTGTAAAATAGTGGATTTTGTAGCATTATTTAAACATAAAAGATGAATGATCAGATTTTAGTTTCAACTTTATGGAGATTTGATGTGTTATAATATGTAATTTTTTCAAAAAATATTTTATAAATGTCTTTTGATCTTTATCGTCATTATCAGAAAGCAGTTTTAAAATTTTTCCTAAAATCACTGCACTTCAGATTTGAAGAGTACCCAGTAAGAATGGATGTGAAGTTTTGTGAAAGTTGTCTGGATTTGTTAACTTGGCAATCAAATGATTCAATAGAATATACATCTTGTCATTTAAACAAAATATATACAAATATATTTCATTTTATAAATCTTTTCTTTTAGATAAATAAAAATAAACCAAACATATAATATAAAATGTGTTAAAACCAAAGCATGATAAAAGATTGAAAATTAACAAAAGATTTTATTTTATAATTGTATATTTAGGTTATCTTGCTGATGTGAGTAAAACATATGCAACCTCTTTGAAATTTCTCGGGATTAACATGTTTGTCGCTTTCTTTTTCATGAGTTTGGAATATCCATTAAAGAAATTTGTTTTTCAAAATACCTCGGCAACAACTGATCCTCCATATATCAAGAAGTCAGCTGATGGTGACGAGCCTACGAGGTTAGAAGAAATTGAACAGTTAGTGGTATTGATTGATCCAACCAAAGATCTTCGATCAAGGTTGTCGTCTATTAGTACTTTATCTCATGTTGAAGTTAAAGAATTATTTAATTGATTAAAAAAAATCTGTGTCAATTTTTTAACATCCTTTGAGATTGTTTTTTGTTCAAATTTCTCCAATATTCGCAACGATTATCATATTTGTACCGTATACTAATTGTTGGAAACGTAAACATTGTAAATAAACTGTTAAACCGTGTCAAATATTCACTTTATTCTTTATTAAAATAGAAAAATATATTTAAATTTGAGCTTTTGTATTCATTTTGTAGGAATTGTTTTATTCAATTTAAAAAGTAATTTTCAGAGTTGTGACATTTCGGAATTTTTTTTTCTTATTCGTGATTTTGCTACCTTCAACTTAAAAAAACTTGTAAAAATATAAATGATAATCATACTCCATAAAATAATTGTAAAGATTTATAAATAATTATTTCTCTAACTATTAATGGGGTTCCACGCATAGTTGAAAAAAAGTGTTGAATTTATTGTGCAACTCAAACACAATATTGGACGTCCGATTGTAAAATTTCACTGTTATTAATTGGTATGTACTAGGAGCAAAAAAGGATTAACCCATTAACACCCAAAAGGAAATTTTTACAAACAAACTGATATTAATGACGCTTATCATTGCTTTGCCGCCATATTTAATTTTTTCGTAGGCTACTAATGCCATCTATTGTTGAAATGTGTCACTACTTCCAGGATAATCATTATTGAAAAACATGAAATCGCTCCTTTAACAAGTGTACCCATGTGACTACAGTGTGAGGTAATGGGTTAAAATCATTTTCAAAAAAATGATGTCAGTTGTAACCACTATTGTAATTCTTATATCAGTGTGAGTGTTAAATAAGTAGTAATTTTCCGGATTATACGAAATTAATTCCCAGTATTAAGGGATTTTAGTGGATAACAAATTTTTATGGCTTAGTCCAAGTTTAATTTAAAAATTTTTACCTGTTTCATTGATGAAATAAAACATTTTTAATATAGAAGTTGTAAATTATCCCGAACTGACAAATCTGCAATGGTTAAATGATTTAATGTTTTTATGTGACAATAAGCTTCGAAAGCATGGTCAAATGGAAATCATTGTTGTCAAAATTGGACATTTTAAATNTAAATTTAATATAATTCTGTCTACTTTAATGAATTCTGAATAATTTACATACATATGATCTGACACACGTACAAACAAACAAATTAATGGCGGCTATTATAATATTAATTATTGAAGAAATAAAATAAATTATTACAGAAAGATTCAATCAATTAGAACATAATTTAGAATTTCTTTTATCTCCGCATAAAATTGAATTTGGAAAGTTAAAATTAAGCTTCTTTAAATTAGTTGAATATTAATAATTTAAAAATAGAATTTACGGAGACAAAAATTTGAAGAAGTAATTACAAGAATAGAAATAAATACATACCAAGTAACAATTGATAAATCTGCATACTACATTTATTTATATGAAAAATCTAGCAAACAATGTTTGAATCTAAACAATTATTTTCATCAATGAATTACATAAAATCAACGAAAAGAAAATGACTGCCACAAGTATAAGATTACGAAAAACAATTCACGATCCTGACATAAAAAAATTAGCTTCTGAAAGCAACAACAAGTTTCCCACTAATATAATATAATTATAATTTGTTACAATATTTTAAACGATTAAATGATAATTTAAGCCTTTTGCTGAAAATAATATATTTAATACAAATGAAAAAATTTTCAACTATAAAATATCCCTTTTCAAAACGCTTTTCGAAGGACTATCTTATAGTCTTTTTTTTCTTTTGCATGATAACTTCAGACTGCATAGAGGTAGGGTTATGGCAGATGGGAGTGTTTCTTGGTAATGTTTCAAGTTCCTGATGTTCCGGCTGCTTTCGAAGACTTGGTCGACATTGGCCCTCCTCTACTGACGCCATTGACAAATAACTGGGAAGACGCCATCATCAGCAGACAACGACAAGGTCAACGAGGAAATCGTAGGTTTTCTATCGTACTGAGGAACGTTCGGGAATGTGTAATTGGCAATCTTCCTTCGTAAAAGAATCTCATGTAGAAAAGGAAATCAAAATCAACTCAAACGAATTCGTTTTAGCTTGAAGAATCAAAAAGACATAAGTAAAATTTATACATTTCCCATTTTCAAGGTAAAACACACCAAAGTCTAGAACAGTATTCGTTTAAGTCAGTCTATTGTGATTGAAAACGTCTATTTGATGTGAGTTTGCAAATTTTTATTGAGTAGGTTCACTTTAATTAAGATAATTACAGGTTAGTTTTATTTTACAGGACTTTATATTTGAATAATTTTTATTTGAAAACAAGATTCCCTTGTATTATTATTAAATTTTGAATTTTGTCAAGATATTTTAGTTAAAATTGTAAAAAAAATGCGATATCTTAATAAAAAATTTTATTACAAAAAATGTTGATTAAATAAATAAAGTTAAACTACTTTAAAATTAAAATCAGTTGCAGAAGATTATTTTTAAATCATATCAATAATTCATCTAAATTTGTTTGCATTTGAATTGTTTCTGTATTGCTGTTCAAATGCAGAAATAAATTCTACTATTTTCTAATTATTTTTAAAAACTATCTCATATTTTGCGTTAATTTTATTATTTTATTTAAATTTAATCTTTGAAAATTTTTAGATTTATTCAGTTTTATATTAAAGTAATATTTTCGTTTTTAAATAAATAATTGGAATAATAAGGAAAATAACAGTAAATAAAGAAGAGGATAATCTCATTTTTTGTGTTAATTTTTTTTTACAGATTTAATAACGGTTTTCTGATTTGCCAAGGTAAATTGTTTAAAATTTCAATTTAATAAAAATTTTTTACAAAATAAAATATGGTAAAATATTTACTTACAAAAATCTCTAATAATTTCTAGCATGCCATGCGAATAACCAAAATGAATGTACATGCAAAGCAGATCTTTTAATGTGACACTTAATATGACTAAACATCATAATTATAAAAGTGTTGATTTAAATGATTCACAACAATGGACTTTTGTTAGAATTACACGAAATTAATTAAAAATTATTTAATTAATTTAAAGATTTAAAACTTAATAAATTTCAGAGGGAAATGATGAAAATAAATGGCGACTGATAAAATAAAATTTATTGAAAAATATTTTTACATAACTAGAGAGGTGCTTTAAAGATTAAACACAAAAAAATTAAATAATTAAAATTGGTATTATGATGATGAATATTTATAATTGAATAATCAAATTAAAGAATTTAATTAATTTATATTATGAAAAGAATCCTTGAATCAAGGTTAAAACGTAATCCTTAAATTGCTTTATGCTTCCATTTTTCAATGTTAGCCTATAATTTATTTTTTTAATTATTATATAATTTATTTCACCTTCATCAACCCTTGAGTATCCTGAGTATCCTAGACTAGTCCTAAAATAATTTACAAAGGTAATATTTTCTATATCTATATTTTTTATTTAAATCCAACGGAGTTGGAATTTTATGCAATTACAGTGGAACCTCAGTATACGTCTTGTTTGGATGCGAAACATTTTGCTTCGTATACGACCTTTATTTGGAATACGACTTGTGTGTGTGTGTGTGCAAGAACTTGTTGGTTAAAATGAGTCACAACACCTCACGATACAACGGAAAAAACAACAGAATATCTTATTCCTGGAGTTTTATCGGAAGCAGATTCTCCTTCCAAACAATAACATCTCCTTCTCAGCATCATAGGCACTTGATTCTTCTCATCAAGGTAAAGTGAGGTTAAATGTTCATTTATTTCACCTAAGTTCTTTTTAATTTATTTAGGCTATGACACCCCTGTGACTGTGAGTTCGGACACCCCTGTCTGACATTTCACTGTACAAGGTCATGTCTTAATCCAAATTCCACATTTATCTATTTTAGTACTAAGCAGTGTTTAAATTATTTTATACAACCACATCAATGTATAATATAGCGATAAAAATATGATTTTTTTCGTGGGAACGGATTAATCGTTTTCCCTTTATTTATTATGGGGAAAAACGTTTTGGTATACGTTCTATTTGGTATAAGTCTAATGATCTGGAACGGATTAAGGACGTATACCGAGGTTCCACTGTACTTTTAAAATATTACTGTTTTTTCGCAGGTTTTCTCGGTCTTCGGTTTAGAGAATTCTTCGGTATTTTTGATTATTTTTTAATTTTAATTTATGTAATAAATAAAAACTTTATTTTGAGTAAATATGATAAAATAAAAAACTTTCCTATCTCAGTCAAACCACAAATTGGTATTGTTTGATTATTGTGATGAAAAAAATATGCATTCCTCTTTATATATCTTAAAAAAGGTGGTATATAATATATTTTTTTTGATAAATGAAATAGAACAAAATTATTAAAATGAATTTTAAAAGTGAAAATGTGAGATACCTAGATTAACTAAGTTGCTCATGTGCTCTGGATTATTAAAAATTCACTATCGATTAATAAAATATATAAATTTAATATATGCTGTTTATATTTGTCAGTAATAAAACATCCAAAAAATAAAATTCCAAATCTCATTGGTTGCTTTTTATATGGAATCATTGTGTAATGAGTCACCAGATTTCATCATATATAAATGATTGTTACTATATTTAATTAGTTACATCGTGGAACTTATTAAAGCTTTTGTTGGAATGGGGAAAATTGATACTTCCAGGTCATTATTCGATACTTTTGAAAATGAACTATTCAAGTAAATTATTTTATAATTTAAACTAATAATTATCTTATCCACCAATTTACAGAGTTGATTTATTGGAAATATTTCAAAATGCAAATACGAAAAACCGTTTGATTTCAGGTTTCGAAAATGTTGTTAATTTGATGGATATGGAGGAAAATTTATCATCCATATTAGCTTGTGTTATTGTTGAAGAAAGGATTAATAAAACGTTTCTTTATTTATTCAAAAGTCTTTGTTACAAGCAATCTATTCCATTACTAATTGTAAGACATTTTTTAATTTTAGCATTGTTAAATTAGAAATTTAGATTTCAGACAGTGAAACGGTGGATATTAAATATGATTGTGCTTGCATTATGGTAATTTTTATATTTCCATATGATAATTTTGTCGACATTTTCCACTTATGTCACGTTAGGATGTTTCTTTAAAAGATTATTAAATTAATTTGTTAAATAATTTTTTTTGTTTTTATAATAATATAAGAATATTTATATTAGTAATGTATTCATTTCGATTTTCCATCGTAACTATTGCACAATGTATGCTGATCACTGTCATATGTATAACTAAAATAGAACTTCAGATGATCACAGTAGTGAAATGTGTTTTATTTGCTATATTTAGTAACAGAATAATTTTTCCGTTTTTTGATTGGTTTTTTATTTATCGATCGAATTATTTCTTGATTTTAATGCTTTCTAATAATTTTAGAATGGAGATAAACCGACTGAGCAAGAATTACATTTAATAGAATATCTCAATGAAAATTAAAAACGATAAAACTGTAGAATTTTCCAAGTTTTAATCAATGTAGAATGAAAACAAATGCGAAATGTTGTTCAATGATTAGGAATCATATGATTAATAATCAAGAATGTCCACAGGAATTTCATTTACGATTGTAATGACAAATGACAAAATTAAATTTGTTTTGAAATTGTATATATCTATATGTTATGTATCTTCATCCAGTTTTGTTTTTCATTAATATATCTTTAGAACTGTTATCGATGTCTTTTAAATGTGTAAAATAAAATTTTAATTCATATTTAATTATAAAACTGTTTATATGAAAATAATAGTTCATAAATTTAATTTTACAAATATTTAGAAAGCATAAAAATTAATTTACAATAATTACAAACAATAAAATTTTAATATTGTTTTGATATCACAATTTAAATAGATTAATATAACTAATTAGAAAAGTAAAAGAATATTAAAATGATAAAAGTAAAATGAAATTGGGACAATAATTAGATTATAAAGTTTTTATTAATTGAGCTTGCAACAGGTTTTTCATAATTCAATTAAAACCCAATTGTTTAAAAGAAAATTAATTTTGATATTTTCAAGTTTTTATTAAAAGTACTTCAAAACTAACCTCGATCAGTTTTATCGAAATTATGAAATACTGAGCTATTTTATATATTGCACCGGCATTATTATGTCAAGCCTATGTTAGGTTGCTTATTATACTAAGTTGTTTTAACTTACACTTTACAATTTTCAAGACACTTGTACTAGCATTTATTCAAGTAATCTAACAATTATGTTTTACTTTTATTTCCAATCATACATTTACTAAATTTTATGAACTTTTTAACCATGTGACTATTCACCTAAAAGTTCTGAATATGTCACATTTTCCGGACTATTATAACAAAAATATATAATTTTTGATAAAGTTATTTGAAAATGTTCTTCAAAAGTAACCATTTAATCAATCAATGGTTTTTAGTTGTTTAATTTTATTAATTTGATTTTCGGAGAAAATTAATGATTAATTAAAATATTTTGCAGTTTAATTAGAAAAATTTTCTGATTATTTTATTTTAAATTAGACTATCGAAAGAAACGAATGGTTAAAATTATTTAATTATCAACAATTTATTAACCCTCTCCCCTTTGGTCGACTTAACATTCTTCTCTTGAGACCAAGAGGACAACTTGTACTCGATAAAAACATATTTGGGTTCGTAGCACTTACTGTACTAAAAAATAAAATTTTTCACAGCAATTTATTTTTTACAAAAAAATCTTTAGATTTAGATAAAACTGTGGGTTAATATTTATTCATGAATGAAACTCATTTAAATTAATACCAAAATATGTTATGAACGCGTTTCTAAATATCTAAAACATGAGGCATTTAGATTTAGATCATTTTCAAAACTGGAATGGTCTAAAAAAGTGCAACTTTCTGGTGAAAAGAAGATACCAGGTACTTTTGTAATATTTGTGAAAGGAAGCCTGAGTTTCACTCGGGCGGTTGTTTCAAACGGCAAAATACCATACGTAGCAAAAAAAATTGAAATACAATAAAGCTTAAATAAAATATTTATATACCCTTTTTAAAAACTCGTGTAAATTTTTATTTCTTACTTTTTATATCTATTTCTTAGGCATTCGAAGACCCCAGATTTGGAAACAATTGTTTACGTGAAATAATCAGGGCCACGCCAAGCAAGGTGTAAGGGATGCACGGCACCCTGGCAGCACGTCTTGGGGATGGGAGGCGGGCAATAGTTTAATAAAGAAATACTAATTGTTCAATCTTTATTACTGTTCATAATGGTTAGTGTTAATATATTACTTTGCAAGCGCTGCTTCTACAAATAATAAACTATGATTAATATTATTATCGTTAAATATTAAATTAAAACTAAAATAATGTTAACCTATAAGAGGTGGCAACGTACCTTTGCAAGGGCCTGGAAATAATATCATTCCAGTTTGAATCTTAACTTGTGAAATAATTATATAATTATATGAAATATTATTATGTATAGATTATAATTTAATTATTTGAAAAAAATGGCTGCATTTTATGAAACAATAATACAATAATTCACCTAACATGAATTCTATTGAAAACTTATTGACCATTTTCAAAACAAAAGTAAGAGAAGATATGCCAAAAAACGAAAAAACTCAAAAAGAAAGTTAAATCGTGGTATCGTGATATTAGACTTGATGTATGCCAAAATATGGTGGATTCTATGCCTCCAATATAAGCTTTAATTTCAACCAAAGGAGGTCACACAACAAATATATACAGCACCGGCGCTAGAGTTTCAGATGATGTGTGAAAATTGCATATTACCGCCTTCGCATTCCATAATAAGAGTAAAAAAACGATAAATGCATAAATATTTTTCACAGATGGAACAATATTGTTCAAATTGGACTAGTTATTAAACAATAGAATGGAAATTGTTATGAAAATAACAAATTTCTGTACAATTTTGCCGCGTTTTGTATTTTTCCGCCGTGGCGCCTGCGTGAAAATCACGCATCGTACCCGCCTCACGCCGGGCCTGAATATATATATATTTTTTTGTAAATTATCTATGCTTTATATTGTTATGGATTCAATAGTTTACTTGTGGTTAAACATTATTTTGTTGAAAGGGTCCTAAACTTTTGCCTGGTTGATTTTGATGTTTTCTAAATATTTTGTGTTTTATTTGGAAAGTTATAAAAAATTAAAGCAATATAAAATAAATAAATACAATTGTAATGATTTATATGCAAAAATCTAATGAGTACTTATTAAATTAAAATAAAATTTCAATAAATTTTAAATATCAGAAACTATTAGACAGTACTGTAATCATGTATTTTTGCTACAAAAGTATCATTTTCTTATTTATTTTTAGTGCATTTCTTGAATCGAATATTTTATGCTTTATTTTTGTAAAAGTACATGGTTTCACCAACTAAGGACTATTACGAATACATAAAGAACACGATAATTAAAATATAAAAACTAATATTTTGATATTGGTAATAAAATCCAGATTATAAAGTAAAAATTACACTTTAAAATAAAAAGATTTTTGGTTTAATAACTTCTTGATTTCAATTTTGATAATATAATGCCAAATTCAGGCCTGGGTACGACATGTTTAGCATATTTAATTTAATAACGTCTTGCTTCATAAACCAGATAAAATGGTATAAAGGTTAAGTCGATTAATTACAATATTTTATAGACATATTTTGAACCATTTCACATTAATGTACTTATTTAAATAATATTATAAGATAACGCCAATCAAACATTCTTTTCACGATATATTTCGACAGTTTTCCTGTCATCATCAGGTGGGATATAATAATTATGTAAATTAAGGATTTTAAACAAATTTATTAATTATATAAAAACTTTTTTTATTTAATAAAAACATTTAATTATTTTTAAAAATTAGAATTAAATTAATATATTAGTTAAAAAATTTTTAAACATTCAAAATTTAATTTAATAATTTAAAAATTTTATTAATTATTTAATTTAATACAACAATCAATACATACAATATACAAGACAAACAATTATTTAAAAACATTTAAAATACAAGTAT
>CAUHTR010006475.1:0-13884 GCA_959609185.1 Schmidtea polychroa
AGTTGTTGTTGTTATTTGTTTTCGTTCTGATTGCTTGTTTTATTGATCGGTATAATCTCTCCACTTTTCCATTTGATTGTGGATTGTATGCTGTTGTTCTGATTTTATTGATGTTATATTTGTTGCAAAGTCCTTTGAAAATGTCGGATTCAAACTGCCTACCCTGATCACTGATTATTGTCTTTGGGCACCCATACCGGGCGAACCAGTTTAATTCTAATTTACTGCATATTTTTGCTGCTGATATTTCCTTTATGGGAATGGCTTCGAACCAATTTGTTTTTCGGTCTATTATAGTAATTAAGTACTTGTGTTTATTATTTAAAGGTAGAGGACCGACTATGTCGATATGTATCGTTTCGAACGGTTCAGAACTTGGGAATTGTACAATTGTTGTTTTGAATTGTTTTGTTGTTATTTTATTCTTTTGACACTGTGGGCAATTTTTTACGAACGTTTTTACGTCCCTTCTCATATAAGGCCAAACAACTTTGGTATGCAGAAGTTCGTATGTGGCTTTGTTTCCCGGATGGTAGATGTTGTGATATTTCTAGAGGTATTGATCGCGCAGTTCTGCTGATACTATAATCCTTTTGTTATTGTCGTTTGAAGTGTCGTACCATATACCGTCTATTTCTTCCAAATGGAGTGAATTCAACCTTGGAGTTTCGATTGTTGTTTCTTTTTGTTTAGTTTTTAAATTTTCTAACTCCATGATGGGTGGTGTGTTAAGTGCATTGATGTCAGTTTCTATTCTTGATAATGCATCTGCACTTATGTTAGCTGAACCTGCTATGTATTTTATTTTGCAATTAAATTGTGAGATATAGTTTAATTGTCTTATTTGTCTCAGTGAAGGATTTTTCATGTTCATTGCGTTTGTTTAGGGTTTATGATCGGTATACACTTCGAAATCTTTACCTTCCAATAGGTATTGGAAATGTCTGATTGTATCGTGTAGCGCTAATAACTCCCTGTCAAAAGTGGAGTATCTCATTTGGTGAGTTTTGAGTTTCTTTGAGAAGAAAGCTATTGGTCTTTTTTCGTTATTTTCTTCTTGGAATATTGTTCCGCCCATTGCTAATCCCGACCAATCTGTGTTGACTATGTATGGTAATTTTTGGTTGGGATAGTTTAGGATGCTTGCATTTTTCAGGTTTTCTTTTGCCTGTTCGAAAGCTGTTATTAGTTTTTTGTTCCAATTTATTTTGATGTTTCTCTTTATTTTGTTCAGTTCGTTGAGAGGGGCTAGCATTTTACTACATTTTGGTATGTATTTGTGATAGAAATTGATCATGCCAAGGAAACGTCTTAGCTCTTTTGTAGTTTTGGGTAAAGGGTAATTTTTGATTGCCTTGATTTTGTCGTTTAATGGTTTTGTTCCGTTTTCGTTTAACAGGTGTCCCAAAAATTTGATTTCTGTTTTCAAGAATTCACATTTTTTTATGTTAATCTTTACTCATGTTTGCTTAATATTTCGAACACATTTTTAAAACTCAACCTAAACTATTCGAAAAACAAGTTTAGAAAGTAAATTATAATCTTGTATCTAACCAGTGTCAATCGAACTAAAGAGACAGAAGAAATCTCAACCCAAACTATTAGGAAAATAAGTTTGGGAAACAAATTCTAATCTCGTATCAAACTATTGTTGGGCTAGAACTGATTTCTAGACCCAAAGTTAGGAATGGGACGAAATGTGTCAGTACACAACACGCATACCCAGCATTAAGTTTACTTAAATAAAAATATATAAAACACCAAGTAAACAATAATAATAGAGATAATATACCCAAAAATAAAACATCTGAATTAAAAATAAAATAAAACACGAGCAAGAAGTATTACACGAAAACCTACTCAAATATAACCGAAAGACATAAAACAACAAAAAACAAATTCGAATAAAGGCGATTAGTAAAAATTCAAAAAGAAAATTAAAGAAAATCTCCATAAAATCTTACGAAAAGAAAATTATATCGATATTTCGAATAAAAATCCAGAACAATTCATAAAAATGGCGAAATCCATCATGACGGCCAAACGACCCAATAAAATTTATAAAAAATAAATATTTTAGTTTAAAAAATAAATATTTTAGAAAAGAAATCATAAAAAACCATTTAAAAATAAGAATAGATTAAATTTAGCATGGAATGTGCTGGAAATGCTGAAATCCATCATGGAGGCAAATTTAATAAAAAATAATTCGAAAATAAAATTTCAAAAATAAAAACAAAAATTCTTACTGAAAAATCGCCATCAAAATCGATAAAAATTAAAAATCGAATGTTCGAGAATTAAAATAATCTGAATTTGTTTTACTGCATCAATGCACGCATGCATACTTACACGTCAAACAGAGGCTATATAAACTAACACATTTCGTCACTTTTTAAGGAAAAAAATGCAAATGAATATTTTTACTCTTATGCCAAATTTTTGGTTTTGATTTTTCTGAGATTGTAGGTAAGAACGATTTCATTGTGAATTATAAGTTATTATTATTGAAACCTTGTTTTCATTAATTCTTTTTAACTATAGAAATGTAGGTTTGAGTGAGATCGTCGGTTATCATTGATTTTGAAGCGAGATCCCAGCCAACCCCGCACCTATGCACTTTATCATCGATGAGTACACAGTTCACAATGATTGCAGGCCACTGCCTGGCACGCACTTATCAATATTATTGGTTTCTTTTTGTTTGGTCATCAGAGGTCGGCCACTTTATGGTTCTACCATAGAGTTATGTCGATAAAACCCCTCTGTTATGGCAATAATTATGTATTAAAGGTCGACAGCGATGTGATTCGACTCCACACAACAGTAGGGCTTGTCGTAGCGGTCACAGTGGGGCCGTGTAAGCAAGCACTCTTCCTGACTTTCAATGCATGAATAACTTACATAGTTAAAATCTACATCCAAAATCATCACAATACAATACACTAAGGTTAATAAACGGAGTAGATCTCAGACCTAAATTAATCACAACTCTACAATTCACAATTAATGTAGACGGTTAATTATCATCAAGAACCAACTCTACCTATACGTTTGTCGAATCTAGATTTATAAATGTCTTAAATAAATTTTCTAGGAATAGTGTAAAGTAAAGATTTTTTAAAAATGATTGATTTAGTAGTGATAGTATTCCTAAAGGTGTTCGACATGCGTATCAGCAAGACTTGGATTTTAAATTGAATAGACTCTAAACTAACTGTAAAAATACAAATCGTAAACCCATAAAAGTATAAATTATCCTCTCAATTTCATAAAAATGTGAATTATACTTATAGATTTAATTTCTTCAAAATATAAATTAGGATTAGTTATAAAAGTATAAATTATAAATTTAATTTCTTGAAATTATAAATTACAAATTTATATTGACGATAAAAATTATAAATTATAACTCTAAGTTAATTATAAAAGTACAAATTATAATCTTAACTTCATAAATATAAATTATAAACTCAAAAGTATAAATTATAAAATTATATTAGCTTTAGAAATATAAACTATAAATTTAACTTAACTCCATAAAATATAAATTATAAACTCAAAAGTATAAATTATAAAATTATATTAGCTTTAGAAATATAAACTATAAATTTAACTTCATAAAAATATAAATTATAAAATTATATTAGCTTTAAAATATAAACTATAAATTTAACTTAACTTCATAAAATATAAATTATAAACTCAAAAGTATAAATTATAAAATTATATTAGCTTTAGAAATATAAACTATAAATTAACTTCATAAAAATATAAATTATAAAATTATATTAGCTTTAAAATATAAACTATAAATTTAACTTAACTTCATAAAATATAAATTATAAACTCAAAAGTATTAATTATAAAATTATATTAGCTTTAAAATATAAACTATAAATTTAACTTAACTCCATAAAATATAAATTATAAACTCAAAAGTATAAATTATAAAATTATATTAGCTTTAGAAATATAAACTATAAATTTAACTTCATAAAAATATAAATTATAAAATTATATTAGCTTTAAAATATAAACTATAAATTTAACTTAACTTCATAAAATATAAATTATAAACTCAAAAGTATAAATTATAAAATTATATTAGCCTTAAAAATATAAACTATAAATTTAACTTCATAAAAATATAAATTATAAACTTATATTAGCTGAAAGACTATAAATTATAATCTTAATTTGGTCATAAAAGTATAAAACATAAACTACGTTAGCGATAAAAATATGATCTATAATAAGTGTAAATATTTTATAAATACCCCCCCCCCCAAGTTACGTAATCGTCGAAATAAATGTCCAGATTCATAATCTAACTTATATACGTATATTTGAAACTTATAAAGTATAATTTACATTTTTTCATAAGTACCCCCCTCAAACTATACATTTGGCGAGAACAATACATATAGTAATAAATTAACTTATATATGTACAGTTATCAAACTTAATAATTCCTCAGGTCACCTAACCATTAATTATTGTCTAAATACATTAATACATTACCTTTACGATATAAATTTGGAAAATTTTGATAAATGACCCCCCTTAATTCATATAACCATCAACCACTACCTGATACACTCATTTAGACTATTTAATATATATCCTTAATTTAGATTACTCTAAAATTATAGTTGAAAAATTTGTCATCAAAGACCCCCCATAAACCACATAGTCATCAACTACCACCTAAATATACTAAATTTGCTTATCTTAATATATATTTAACTTATAGTATATTTTAAAATATAAATTGTAAATGTTCATAAATGACCCCCCTCCGAATTATACATTCATTATCCATTGCATAAATACCCTAAATTAACTTCTTTTAATATATATTTAACTTATAGTATATTTAAAATTCTAAATTAGAAATGTTCATAACTGACCCCCTCAAAATTATACAGTCATTACCCATTACCTAAGCATTTTAAATTAACTTATCTTAATATATATTTAACTTATATTATATTTTAAAATATAAATTGAAAGTTTTCATAAATGACCCCCCTTCAAATCATGTAGCCATTAACTATTCCTTAGGTATACTGAATTATATCATCTTCGTATAGAGTTAAATTATATTTCAAACCAAACCAAAAAAAATAATTCCATAATTTTTCGTAAATGATACCCCCATATGTGGGAATCTTGTAAAAATATAAACTTACATTTATTATTATTATTAACATTATTATTATTATCGTTATTAATATTATTATTATTATTATTATTATTATTATTATTATTATTATTATTATTATTATTATTATTATTATTAGTATTATTACCATTAACATTACCACTCTTATTATTATTATTACTATTATCATTACTATTATTATTATATTATTAAAATAATTATCTTTATTTCATAAAAATAAAATTATAAAACCAATTATTGATTTTGGGATTCCCCTATCTCTAAATTTAGTCTCAATGGCCCTATCTTCCAATAAAATTACGGAAAATCACTAAAATCTATTTTTAGTAACACCCCCCCCCTGAAAACGACATCAATACTATTAATTTAAACTATACCCATATATGTATATATGTGTGGGTGTATATGTATATATATATAGGTGTGGATGGGTGTATGTATATATAGATTTATAAAATAACCTTATAAAAATATGACCACCTTTTCCCATAAAGACCCCAAGTTGTATAATAACAAGAATTAAGGTTGATTCTAGTCGTCCTATAATCCTAAAAATTTTTTTTATAATTTTGCATGTATTATTATTCTCATTATTACCCTTAGTGTTATTATTATTACTACGATTATTATTATCATCATTATTATTATTATTAGTATTATTATTATTACTGCTATCAATGTTATTATTATTATTATTATTATTATTATTATTATTATTATTATTATTATTATTATTATTATTATACATAGAATAAGAAAGCATAAGAATGAATGAATAAAAAGAAAAAATAACTAAACAAAATAAGAACTTTTATTGTGCAAATTGTTCGTTTTGAGAGCCGATAGAATTCCAATAATGAATGGAAATTCACCTTTTCCTGAAAAGTTTACTAAGTAATTTATACCCGTGTGCTCCGACTAGTATTTCTATTTTGGGTTTAAAATCGATTTCAGTTGTAAACTTTCCGTTCGAATATTTAAAAATAAGCCTCTCCACAATCTACTAAAATAGCCACAGCGAGTGACCAGAACCTAAAAAAGGGAACAATTCCTGCTAACTTGTACCTGAAAAATTAGTGAAAATAAATGTAACAATATAAATTACCAAACTGAACGAGTATAAATGTGGATTGTGCCGCTGCTGACTGCCGCAACTGATGAAGAAGCAAGCATTTCGAAAACAAAGTTCGATGCTAGTGCTTCTTTCTCAGCGAGGTCGCATACAGTGGCAATTTCATACATAATTACTTAAAAATTTAATTCCTAAATAAATATAAAAATTTAAATTCACCGCTTTGAGGTGATAAGTAAATGACTATCACGTCATCATTTAAAACAAATATTTAATAATATAACTTAATTTATTAATTTAAGTTAAAGATTTATTACTTTAATTTATTATAAAATTTTAATTTTTCACTAACTTAATTTATTAATTTGGGTTAAAGATTTATTACTTTAATTTATTATAAAATTTTAATTTTTCCGATGGAATATTAGTTTTAGGCTAAATTAATATAAGATTAAAATTTAGACTAGTTGCAAATTTTCGTGGAATGGTGTGATAAGGCGGTCTAGGTAGCTTGTCGGGATAGGTTGACAGAGTGGACCAGACGCGATGAGCATTTAAACCATAATTAAGTAGGGCAATGGACAACTTTAGGTAACGAATCTCATTTAGATGTCAGACGCAAGGAGATCCAACGAAGACGGAAAAGTTGGCCCATCTTCAGGGAAGGTAGGACAGATTGACCCATGAATAATGATGATTTATACGAATGGTAGGGTGAGCTGACACTGTGGAAGAATACAAGACACGTTAACAGGTTATCGGGAGCACTATCCCACGACAGGGACCATGTAAAGCGGACATAAACCTTCTAACGGTAGTCCGTGAACCCCAGTGGGTGCTAGACAATTATAGTATGTTAAACGTGCTCACTTTTTGCTAGTACCCAAACCCTTGATACAGTACCAACGTTGATTGCTCAACGAGTATCAAGTGGTCAGCTATAAATTGTATTCTGGGTTACGCTGGAAACAGCACTAAAGAGCAAAATATTTGATCATCAGTAACCCACAACTATTTACCCACTCAGTAGATGGATTGGGCACCGCTAGCACAGTACCCCCCCCCCCCGGTCGTAAAATTTTTCAAAAATATTCTAAGTCTAAAAGTACATTTTTTTTTCAAGGTCAAATTTAAACAAAGTCATATGACTCATCAAGGTCATTGAAACAAAGACCATGACTCATCAAGGTCATTTTCAAGGTCATATGACTCATAGTATGACTCATCAAAATTCTCAAGGTCATTTAAACAAAGACCATGACTCATACTATGACTCATCAAGGTCATTTTCAAGGTCATATGACTCATAGGATGACGCATATGACCTTGAAAAATTTTTTCAAGGTCATATGACTCATAATAGGACTCATAAAAATTTTCAAGGTCATCTGAGTCATAATATGACTCATCAAGGTCATTTTCAAGGTCATATGACTCATAGGATGACTCATATGACCTTGAAATTTTTTCCCAAGGTCATATGGCTCATACTATGACTCATAAAAATTTTTTCAAGGTCATATGGCTCATACCATGACTCATCAAAAATTTTCAAGGTCATTTTCATTGGTCGATTTCTAATTGGTTAATTTCTTATTGGTTATTGATTGATTTAAACAAACGGTTTTTGTTTAGAATTCATTTTTTCAACATCATGTACAAATTACCAAGCTCTGCAAACCTGATGAAGGATATTGACGATTCCGGTAAATTTAAAATTTTTATTTTCACATTATTTACTATTTATTATTTTAGAAAAATATTTAAAAGTTATGATCAATAGGATAAAATATTATTATCCGCAAATTATTGAAATTATCAAGGATAGAGAAGCAGAAATAATTCCGGACCTCATTTTCTACACAACTCAAATTAGAATAATGGAGGTATTTCACCAGTTCTTGTGGGATATTAAGATAAACAGAACCATCAAACAAATGGAGCCAGAGTACCAGTGCATCATCGGATGCTCATGTTGTGCCGATCGATATCGGCGATATGTCGAATGGGAGTTAGTGAAAACTCTGAGAAGGTTTCACTACTCCCGGATTGTTGATTTGGGTTATGAATAAATGTATTTCGTGTTTGAATTGTGTTTTTTTTTATATTTAAAATAATAGTAATAATATAAATAGTAATAATAGAAATAATAATAATAATAGTAATAATAATAGAAATAATAATAATAGTAATAATAATAGAAATAGTAATAATAATAATAGTAATAATAGTAATAATAATAGAAATAATAGTAATAATAAAAATAGTAATAATAAAACATTAATAATAAAACATTAATGCAGCATTAATGCAAATGAAATGCAAATTTAAACAAAGACATGCTGTAATCTGATTGGTTGATAGACATGAGTCAAAGGTATAAAAACCCTGTAACATTTAAATTTATTCATTATTCACGATGACCAAGAAAATTTCAAGCACCGAAAAACCTAAAGAAATGGTACAACCAGTTCAAATGTTCCACAACTACAAAATGCATTTTTTGAAAGAAGAAATCAATATGAAATTAGTTGCACCAGTCAAGCTAATTCCAACTAAATTTGATTTCTTATCCGGCACGCTTTCAATGATTGATGTCAAAACTATTGATAATGTTTTTAAACGGATAGATTCGAATCTATCGTGTAATCAACATGCATGGTTCAACAATAGATATGCAAGATTTTATGATGCTTTTGATGAAATCAGTTTCAAAGAAAATGAAAATTGGTATATAACAATTGCAATCCAGGGATATAAAGTTGATAATAATGATGTATATTCTCCTATTTGGAAAATTATGTCTGCTAGACTTTCACAAATATTTTAATGTTATATTTAATAAATGTATTAGTCAGATTTGTTTTTCTCTTTATTAATTGCAACATAAATGCAAATGACATGCAAATTTAACAAAGAAAATTTATAAACAAACTTATAATATAATTTTAAAGTGATGAAAATGACTGCAGAAAAAGGTTAACATGATTAATTAATTACCGAATTATTTATTATTTAGAATTTTTAATCAACTTTTTGTTGGAAAAGTTAGCAGAAATATCTGGTGTGAAAATTGAGGACATATTATCTATTACAAATGCATTAAATATCGGCTGGATAGTTGAGAGTCAAGATACAGGATTTGATGATGAGGAAGAAACTCAAGAAACCGATACTCAAGAAATTGATGAGGAAATCTATGAACCTATAGATGAACCTATAGACGAACCTATAGAGGAACCTATAGAGGAACCTATAGAGGAACCTAAAGATGAATCTAATGATAATATTACGAATGATTGTATTGATCATGTCGTTGAAAATATAATGAAATGTGGAGATGACGACTGTGAATGTGTTAA
This sequence comes from Schmidtea polychroa, assembly GCA_959609185.1. Classification (NCBI taxonomy): domain Eukaryota; kingdom Metazoa; phylum Platyhelminthes; order Tricladida; family Dugesiidae; genus Schmidtea; species Schmidtea polychroa. The sequence continues at coordinate 9,623 of CAUHTR010006475.1, forward strand.
TTAATAAATCTTAGTTAATTAGTGTTTGTAAATTTATTTAAAATGTTATTTAAAAAATTTATTTAAAAATCAAACAAAATAACTATATTAATTTTTATTTAAAAATCTGGTTAAAATATACAAAATAGCAACACCTGTTGCAAGTTTTACATAGTTTTTAAATTTTCTTTTCTGATCATCAATTTCCTTCGCATTTCTGGCGAGTTGATTGAGTACTCCCCATCCCCCATTGGCTTCAATCCATGGTTGAAACTTTGACTTGATTATCTAGAAAATAAATATTAATAAAATATAAATTATAAAAGTATTACTTCTTGAGACCACTGATAATAGTGCTCGGAGTCCCATAGACTTCTTTCGATAATTATCTTCATATAAGCGAACCCTACTAGTATTCGGGTCCACTTCATCTGATCGTCGCATAGACAGTTAAAAATTCTATTAAAATAGAATTTTTTGGTTTCGAGACAATCAGAATTGATCACATCTTCATAATCAATGTGATTACCTTCTATGATCTTTTCGGTCCGATCGACCAGGAAACATAGGCTTTCCATAATATTCCTGTTGACGAGTTCTCTTAAAAGATTTTCCATAAATTGAGACATTTTTACAATAATTTAAAATATGATGTTTTATTTATACTAATACCGGATGATTTTGATTGGTTGATAGACTATAAATGTAAAAGAAAGGTTTTGATTTGATACACCATGAAAACTATATTCATATTGCTAATTATTATAACGAGTGTGTGCTCACACAATACAACAATAACAGTGGAGTCTTTTAATAAAACAACATGTGTTTGTCCGAATACAGCCAAGTTGATGGATATTTTATATATTCTCGACAAACCAAAATGGTCAAAGCATCCAGGAAAAAGAATATCTCAAAGATTGGAGAATTTAGAAAACAGTTATGAACTATCATTTGAATATATACAAAATATAAAAATTGAATTGATTCATCATATTATGGTTTTCAATAACTCTATTGTTGAAAATAAAAAGAATATGAAAATTATTGATAAGAAGCATGATTATTTATTAAAAAAGATTGAATTATTATTAAGAGAAATTCAAACAATCAAAGGATCAATAGAATATCTGAAAATCAATTCAACGTTACCAATTTCAAACAATATTGCTGCGAATAGTAGTACATCAATATTTAGTTTACCTTTGTTAATTTTACATTATTTTATTGTTTAAATAAATGTATGTTTTGTTGATTTGTTGATTTGTTGAGCGTGACCAGTACCCTTGTGAGCATTACCCATAGGGGGACAAAATATTTTGTCGGATAGACTCGGAGTATATAGATTAATACTAATACTAATAATAATAATAATAATAATAATAATAATAATAATAATAATAATAATAATAATAATAATAATAATAATAATAATAATAATAATAATAATAATAATAATAATAATAATAATAATAATAATAATAATAGTAACAAGATATATAGCTCATTCGAAAGGTCTTAGATTGAGCTTCTTTAAAATGAGCTATCGATGAATAATTTTCGTTGGCGGGAACTTTGAAAAAATTAAAAATAAAATAATAATATTTTTAAAAATAATAATAAAAATAATAATATTTTTAAAAATAATAATATGACCTTGATGACTCATCGCGATGACTCATATGACCTTGGGAATGACCTTGGATGAGTCATGCGACCTTGAAAATGACCTTGATGAGTCATAGGATGACTCATGTGTCCGTGAAAATGGCCTTGATGAGTCATGGTCTTTGTTTAAATGACCTTGAAATTTTTTTTGCCCTTGATGAGTCATAGTATGAGTCATATGACCTTGAAAATGACCTTGATGAGTCATAGGATGAGTCATGGTCTTTGTTTAAATGACCTTGAAAAATTTGATGAGTCATCGGATGAGTCATGGTCTTTGTTTCAATGACCTTGATGAGTCATATGTCTTTGTTTAAATTTGACCTTGAAAAAAATGTACTTTTAGACTTAGAATATTTTTGAAAAATTTTACGACCGGGGGGGGGGGGTACTGTGCTAGCGGTGCCCTGTGCCAGCGGTGCCCAATCCATCTACTCTACTCAAATCCGCGCGGATAATCTAAAACCATTAGATACAATAATTGGATACCACAGAACCAATAACTAAGGTTTTACTTTTATTGTTTTTATAAATAAAGTTTGAAGTTGAAAAATTATTATTGTTCATTTTTAATAAATTATTTTTTTATTTTTCAGTACATACATTCACCCAAGCTGCCCCAAGACAATTTCATTTAAAGGAGACTCGGCTGGGTTCTACAACTTTCCTTACACAGTACGAATCATCAAATAAATAAATAACCAATAATTAAAAATAACACATCCTGAACAATATAGGAAATTAACTGCTCTAACACCAACCCTCCACTTTATTTTGAGTTCTTGGTATGTCATTTATTTCATGCAATTCCATATTACTCATTTCCAACGCAACCGCTTGAATAATTTGAGCAGGTTGTTCTTGACTTATTGCAGCAATCCTTTTCATTATTGTTACTTTTCAGAAATTATTGTATCAGTTGATTTTGGAGCATGGTTATGTTCGCTGTTCTTTCTTAAGGTATGTTGGCCATTTGTGCATACAGTTGATTTCCGTGCTTTACAAAAGCCTTCAGCCTGTTTTCCTCTTGCTGAATGGTTTTGGTGTTTACACTCCAAATAAAATAAGTCATTCTTGCATTTCTTTTTGATCATTAAGTAACCATTAATAACTATCATATTCTTTCCTTTTTACGATTCACTTTCCATTTCACCTATAATAATGTTGAGGTTTTAAAAGTAAATTATTAAATTATATAGTTCAGATTAAAAGGAAAACCGAAATTGAATGGCGGTCAAGCAGAGAAGCAATGACAAAGAAAGATATGAAAAAACAGAACTATAAAAAAGTACAATCAGGCATGAAATGGAAAAATGCGCAAACCTGAGGAAGTGGAATAAAGTGAAAAGTTATTGAAATTGAAGCTGGAAAAAGGAGAGGGGTAGATTAGGGAATGGTGAAGAAGACAGTGAGCAAGAAATTGTTAGAAAATATTTAGAAAGGGTCGTAAAACAGAGAAATGTGAGAAAACGTAAAATATTAATTAATTAATTAATTGGCTAATGGGATACCCGAGCTAATGGGAAACCCGAGCCAATGGAGAACCTGAGCGATGAAGAAAACCCGAGCACGGCAATTTGGAAGGGTAAACAAACGAGGAATTCAGAGGGCAATTATCCAAACAACCGGATAAACGAGGGTAAACAAAAGAAGGGGAATTACGAAGAGGGTCAACAGAAATAGCTAATTAAGGAATGATAACCAAAGAAGTCAAAACCAATTAGATAAAAAATGGGGCAATTACAATGATTATGGGAATATATAAAGAAACTCAAAATTGACATAATCGGCGGTAGCCTTATGTAGGGAAGAAGAAACAGACGATATGATTTCGAGGAATAAAATAAAAGAAGAAAAGAATTATAAGATGAATCGAAGAGTCAGAAAGGAATATTAAAAAGAATATATCGACTTCGATGAGTTACAGCTTATTCAAAGTAGGAAATAATTGACACTAATGCAAATATAACCGTGAACATTTGGTTTTGTTCATTATTCGTGGCTTTAGAAAAATAGCATCCTGCCTGGCGGATGTTGATGTTATCTCCACATTGGCATTGGAAATACATTCGGTGAAAATCAATTGTTTATTACTAATCTACCTCGTTCTCGCGACTGATACATTACTTCATGACATTTCTGGTGTTTACATCTTTTCCGCATGTCATAAACAAGTAGATGAGACGCGCTGAACCTCAACGTTAACGATTATTTCTGCGAAAACCGGTGTCATGTTGGAGTTGTCGATGTCGTATGTTTATGCGAATAATACGTTGGATTTTTATCTATACCATGTTCGAGATGGAAAATTTATCGAATGATCGTCTGCAGCAATTTTTTTTACGCTTTGGCCGGAATCAAATTTGATACATATAAGTTTTCTCGCAACATTGCTCAATTGTGATTTTTTTGTTGGAGGTGTCTTATGGTTCATTGATTTTGAAAAATATTAATATTTTATGGATATTATATATACATATTTGAATTTGATTTCGTTTAAAACAGTTCTGATTTCATTTGAAAAAAATTCTGATTTCATTTGAAAAAATTCTGATTTCATTTGAAAAAATTCTGATTTCATTTGAAAAAAATCTGATTTCAATTGAAAAACCATG
>CAUHTR010006477.1:0-18042 GCA_959609185.1 Schmidtea polychroa
AAATTTCGTCACACACCCGTCTTCATCTCTTCGATACAATTGTTGAAACTTTTCGCGATCTTGATATTGATTTAAATGACTGCAGAGGTCAAACATACGACAATGCCAGCAATATTTCTGGAAAATATTTTGGTGTACAGGCACGTATAATTGAAATCATAAAAACGGCGTCCTATATTCCTTGTGTGGCACACTCACTGAATCTGTCTGGGGTTGCAGCTGTTGACGCTTGCACTGAAGCAGTTGCATTTTTCGGATTTGTTCAGAAAATTTATGTTTTCTTGTCTGATTCGACATATAGATGGAATCTTGTCAAAGATGCTGTCAGCCGAAAGGTAATCGGAACGGATAAGTCAAAGTCTGCACTACTTCCAAAACGGTTGAGTGACACGCGGTGGTCTGCTCATGCTGTTGCACTACGAAGTATGTATCAGCACTATAAAACCTACCAATCTGTTTTGCAAGAAATTGGCAGCAATAGTTTGCAAAAGAAAGAAACGAGATCAGAAGCAACAAATTTAGCGAATGTCATGGATAAGTTGGAAACAGTGTTCTTGGTGTGTTTTTGGAATACCATTCTGGAACGCATAAATGATATAAGCCAGCTGTTGCAATCAGAAAAAATGGATCTGTGCACTGCAGTAGGACAACTGAAGTCATCATCGGAATTTCTAGCATCTCAGAGAAATAAGTTTGAATTTTTATCGAGATAGCGCGGCAGAATTGTGCTCTGAAAAGAAATTCAAAACAAGACGCACACGTCAACCAAAACGCAGAGCGGACGATAGCAAAGAGTCAGCTGTTGTTTTAATGGGTGAAGAGAAGTTCAAAGTTGATACCTATTATGTTATAATTGATTCACTTGTTACCGATCTTAACCGTAGAATTGCAGCATATAAAGCAATCGACGATCGTTGTTATATTTTATATGCGGATGATGAAAACAGCACTGCAACAAGGGAATCTTTGAAATTGTTTATAGAATTATACTCTGATGATATCACTGATGAACTCTGTGATGAGTGGATTCACTGGAGAACTTTTCTAAAAGAAATGCGATCATTACCGACAAAGAAAACACCACTTGAAACTTTTGAATGAATTGAATCTTTAGACAGGATTTGCAAATGTGTATGTCGCTTTGCGCATTTATCTAACTTTGCCGGTTTCTAACTGCAGCGGTGTACGCTCCTTCAGTCATCTCAAACGCATTAAAAATCCTGTGATGTCAACCCTGGCTCAAGAAAGATTAAGCAGCTTAACACTGATGGATATTGAATACGAAATCGTCCAAAGCCTTGACTTTCAGGATATCATTGACTCTTTCTCAGCAATTAAGTCGCGTCGTCGAGATTTTTAACATTATGCACAACATAGGACGGGTAAGTGTAGCCTAGTATGCGCCCTAATTGAATGTTAATTAAAATTGAATTATATGTTTCTGCAAGCATCTAAGGGGCCTACACTATAGTTCTGAAACAGGCCTGAAAAGTTTAATCCGGCTCTGGCTAATATTAGTATTATTATAAATATTTGTTAATAAATATTTTGAAAAAAATCTTAGAGAAAATTAGAAAATTTAATTTGGAAACATTGCAATATTAACAAGATTTCAAAGTTAGAGTTAACAGGGCCAAAAATTTAATAAAAATATTTAATAATATTAAAAAAAAATATTTAATAAAAAATTTCAATATTTATTGTAATATTTTAAAATTTTGTATTTTGAAAAAAAAACATTTAAAAAAAGGAATCACTGACATAGATTGCACTACCATTGAAATTTAAAATCAAAGTGAAGAGGCAAAAGTGAGCGAAAAAGGTTTAGTTATTATAATTAATTATAACTTTTTATTATAATTACTTTTTAATTACTATTTATCATAATTATAATTATTAAAATACGATTTTATTTATTAATATTATTGTTAAAGAAAATATTAGTTTACAATTTTAAAATGTTTGAAAGTTATATTTATTAATAATTTAATCCTGACATTGCCTACTGAGAAATATTTCAATAAAACCGGAACCAGTTTTAAATTAATTGAAACAAAAGAATACCAACGACGAGCAAAATTGATTGAGAAACTAAAAGTACTATATAATTATCAGATAAAAGATATATTTTAATGTCAATGAAAGGAAATTAAAACAAAAATCAAAAATTACCTTTATCATGATAATTTTCCTTGTTTAAGCATTTTTCAAAATGGCCATTGCTAGATCGACAAATCGTATACAAAGGGAACTGATCAAATGAATATCCATAAATATAGAAAAATGCAAAATAAACAACTCCAAAATGTCTAAGAATTCCAAAAACAATACTGTTGAATAACATTACATTTTTATAACGGGAATAAATTTTATCATAAATAATGTTAAAGGAAATATTGAAAATGAAAATTACAGTACGATTAAATATTTATTATGTTATGTGATTGGTGGAAATTTTTGCAGAAAATTTTCTTTATTAGTTAAAAATTCAGAGTCGATATTATCAATTAAATAATCTACATTTTTTCCTTGTTCTCTTTCTTTGCCGTCGAAAAAATATTTCTCAAATATAAAATCTATACTAAAATCTATTTTTTACATTTCACATAATTATTTCAACCTTTTTGCCGTTATTTTTTATTTTATTTACTAAATTTTGACATCGAGTACCTAAGATAGTTTAATTTATTTTCTATTACATTTCAATAAATTTAAAAAATATTTCATTTAAAAATCATTTTTAAATCAATAAACATCTGAAAAAATATAAAAATATATTACAAGATGTTCATAAAGTCAGTTTGCAAATAAAATTATCTTTAGGTATGTAACTAAATGGGATAAAGAATCTCTAAAACAAATCACAAAGAAATAAGAAACATAAAAAGTTTTTAATGTTCCTGTAAATTTTCAACATGTACACAATCGTTGATAATACACGATTCTGCAGTTATCAAAAAACATAATATAAAAAGTTGTGAATAATTCAATATATACTGTATATATTTCTAATATTACTGTCTTGTGAAAACACAATCAACTATTTCTGTACATTTTATAATTAAAACACATTATTTTCAGTAATTTATTGAACATTTGAGAATATTGACAAATATTGACTTATCAAAAAATTTAATTATTATTGATTTATTTTATTTATTGATGGTTTAACTGTAATTTATTTACTAATAAAACTTTATAATAACAAACTAATTTTGAGTTTTTTAAATTATAATAAATATTATTATTTTAAATGAAAAACAAATTTTAATTTAACCTATAAATTATATAAACACACACACACACATATATATATATATATATATTTGTCTAAGTGGCACTTTCTTATAATCAAATCATTGCCATGTTTGTATAATCATTAATCAATAAATTGATTTTTATTTTAAAAATTATAATTTAGTTGTAATATAAATTAATATTTTGAGATATTTCATTAATTTATTATTAAGAACTATATAGGTGGATACAAAGTGTAATTTTTCATTTTTTTTTACTTAAAATACTTGAAAATACTATTGTATTGAAAATTGATGTTTTTTGTGTTATTTACTTTAATTTCCTAAAATTATAACTTTAAGTTAAAAGCTGATAAACATTTTACAAATTGTAAAATATATGGAATTCAAATAACATATTTTTTTATATACAAAAAATTGTTAAAATCTGTATCATATAAGAGCGTAAATATACAAATGTAACTATTATGACAAAAGATATAATAAAATTTTATAACTGAAAAAATGATATTTTTTAAAATTTACAAACTGATAGATAAAATACGTTCCAATATATATCCTCATAAAAAATTAATTAACTTCTTGCGAATAATTTTAAAATGTTTACACTAAAAATACTCTATATACTTTACAAATATTTGCGTAAAAGATAGATTTGTTCCGAAAATTCCAGTAAAATATAAAATAATTTTTAAATTAAGTTAAATTTTCTTCATTTTATTGTTATAATAGACCATTACAGTTGAATTCTCAACTGCCTGTACGGAAATTCTCGACATTACTTCAACTTTGACCATTTCATCAATTTATTTAGTAAAAAAGAAATATTTTTAAACTATTGTTTCTATGGTGAAATTGAAAGTATAATCTCAATAATGTGAAGTCATTAATAAAAAATAGTTACTTAATTTCTATTGGTTTAATATGATGATTTTATTATTTGTTTATATAATATTCTCATAAATTTTTAAATTTCTTCATTTTAATGTCCAAAACATTAGTCCTTCATAATATGTGAGTTTCTTAAAAATAAAACTTTCTTATTGAACTTGTTCCAAAGTCACCAGGAAATTATTATTTGTCGTTTGCACAATTTTGACAGGATTATTTTCTTATATTTACTTAACATTAAATTTTAGACATGTAACCCTAACCCTAATTTTACATTAATATTTCAAGTAATTCAAAGTTTTTTTTGTGTCAATTCGTTAATCAAAGTAGACAATTGTAATAAATCTTTCTTTGAATCGTCTTGTGTTTACATGTGGTTACATGAAATTTTAGTTTACATCCGAATTTACCGCACCACACAGTTCTATAGTGGGTTTCACACTTAACCCTACACTGCATATTGTATCACTGGTTATACACAATTATCTTATTAGAATAAAAACTGTCTCGCTCTTGTTCTCGGTAAATGTTCTCTCATATTACATTGTATTGGCTATATTTGCAATATAATACAAAAAAACCGTAATGTAATTCTCAATAGTTTTGTATTACCAAATCAATTTTTAAAACGTCTTACAGTTTAAGTGAAAGTGTACAAATAAAAAGTCATGCAGTGTAGGGTTAATATTACATCAGAGCTCGAAATCAAATCAAAACAATTGACATATAGATAGCTGGAAAGATTTAATTTTTATTAAGCTTGCAAATTAGGTCAAATTTCTCAAAGCATTCGTTGATCTACATATTTTCACCACCAAAAGATTAAAATATAAATCGCATAATCTAAAATTATTTTTTTCAAATAAATTTTCATATATTTAAACAAATTTATTTTAGAAAAAATTTAAATATTTTAAAATTATCATTCGCAATTCTAATATTTTTGAAACAATTTCATAATATCTAAAAAAGTTAAAAAATTGTTTTTTATCAATATATTTACACATCCCCTTTATCCACATTGGAATTCTGACTATCGCAATCTGCAAACTAATACTTATTCTATGTAAACATTTTCAAGTTTCCCAACTCACTTCGAAGTCAATTTAAAAATTTCAAATAAAACAAATATTAAGCATTTTACATTTCAACGATATTTCCTTCACTCAAAAATTGATCATCAAAGTGAAAGTGAAATGGGTTTTATTTCACTTCATTAAAATTTTAAATTTCATTTTAAAATCATTTTTATTCTCTCTCCAATAGCCATTAAGAAATTTAGTTCATAAAAACTTTTGTTTTTGTTTAATTACAAAAAATTCGCAAAATATTTTATTTTATTTAGCTTTCCAAACTCGGCAATTTTGTTTTCAAAAATACTTATTGATGTTGTCAACAAAATTTTAATTTAATTAATTTATCATTTAATTAAATAATAATAATTAATTAATCATTTACATTTATCCTTTCATGTTTAGACTGCTCTTACCTTCACCAGAAAAATATAAATAAAAAAAGAATCAAGTTTATACTTTGGAGACTGATCGAACGTTTTGACAAATTCGTTGACAAATAATTTTATGTATTATTTATTATTGTTATATCGTTAAAATATAAATTTTTGATTAAGCTTTTCCTATTTTCTATTGATAAAAGAAAAATATACGTAAATAATTTCATCATAACTTTTCTTAACTGGAATAATAATAAACACATATATATAAAAATATAGAAAATAAGTTTAACACTAGTGAGATAGAAGTTTCAAAAATAATTTTTAACTATAAAGGAAGTTTCTAGATGACAAAACTACTGAATAATAATGAAATAATTGCGATATATTCAAGCTCAGATTTGAAAATAATAAAAATGCTAGAGTATATGATATACTGTCTAAATCAGGGGTGACCAACCCGAATCGCTTGGAGTGCCAAAAATATATTTTGAAGTTTAGTAGGCCGCACATATAAAAATTAAAAATATTTATTAAAACTATTATATTAGCCTTTAATTACTGTGACACTTGCTTTTTTTATATTTTTTGATATTTTTTTCACATCGACTGGTAATTTAGAAGAGGCGCATCGCAATTGATTGGTCGCATTTTTGCCAAGCAAATTTCTTCGGCATTTCGTTTTTACTACCTATAACTTTGAAGAAAATGATTCACACCGATATGTCGTTCCAAAAACTGCTGTAATGCACATGATTAGTCGTTTTAATTTTGAATATTTAGCCTCTATGATATATTTCTGATAGAAATCGAGCTTATTATTACTATCAATCAAACACTTCAAATTTAAACTCGATTATAGTTCTATTAATTCCATTTGCAAATTTTTAGGTGCCGATTAAACTTCAATATTAAAAGGAGTTGAGAATATTTTGAACAATTCCTCATATTTTTACAAATATGAAAATCTGGCATCGAATTCTTTTATTGATTTGGTAACTTCATTGGAATATTTCAAAAAATCTTTATGGTCACTATGAAAGTTATTTAACAACGGAAAATGAATTGAAATATTCGATCTTAGTTGATTTTAATAGAGCCTAAGTTTTGTTATGAAGGATTTTATATCTTGGTAACATTCCGTAATTATTCTAGTTTCACCTTGTAGCTTCAGATTTAAATCGTTTAATTTCATAGTTATATCTATTATAAAACATAAATCTAGAAGCCATTGATCATTGTAAAATTCACATATCTTTTTCCATTTTTTTCCATAAAAATACGAATTTCATCTCTTAAATTCCTTAATCTTAATAGACAATTTCCACGACTTAACCATCTAATTTTGATATAAAAAATAAGATTTTCATATTAGGAGTCGAGTTCATTAAGTAATTCTTGAAATTGGCGATGCTTTAATGAATTATTTTTAATTGCATTAATTACCTTTACAACAACTGACATTACATGAGGCATATTTAAAACTTGTGCACATAGATTCTCAAGATGCAAAAAACAATGGCAAATAAACATTTCAAAATCATTTGAACTTTCCTCCAAATCTTTTTTATGTTCAAGAATTAAATTAACAGCACCAAATATTTTTTCCAACCATTGAGGGTACCCCATCTGTCATGATTCCACCAAGATTTTTTAAATCTATTTGCCGAATTTCTATGCAATTTATGACTGCTTCTTTTAGATCTCTTCCGGTAGTGGTATTTTTTAAACTTGTAAGATCAAGCAACTCTTCTGTAACATTCATTTCACTATCAACACCCCTTATAAAAATAGAAGGCTGTGCAGTATCATTAATATCAGTAGTTTCTTCCAAAGCCAGTGAGAAATAAATGAAACCTTTTACAATTGTATTGAGCGATACCGAAATATTCGTAGAGATATCAGCTATTATTCTTACTACTGATTGATGGGAGAGACTAATTTGGGCAAAATATTTAACTTTTTCCCGACATATTTCTTTGATCGCGGCAATAAGACACTCTTTTATGCAGGCACCGTCTGAAAATGGTTTCATTTTCTTGGCAATAATGTGAGATATTCATAAGCTAGCACATACAATGTCTTTTGATAGTAAAATTTGCTCGTGAAATATTTTTTGTTGCGCTTTTAGATTTTTCTTTAAGACATGTAACTTTGCTTTCCGTTCTCTAATATTAAGTTCATCAATGCCACCATGTTTTTGTTTGAAATGTCTTTTCAAGTTATAAGATTTTAAAATTGAAATAGAATCGTAGCTGATTAAACATACAGCTGTTTCTTTTATCTGATGGAAAAAATACAAATCTTCCGATTCAATTTGGAAAGTTCTGTTCTCATCTTCTCTAAATCATATTTCTAAATCAATTTACAATTTAACTATTTTTAAATATAAATAACTAATTTTAAATTAAAAATAAAGATATATTTATATAATAATATACCTAAAAATTATACTCATAGATAAGTTTGAAGAATTTTACTAAAATTGCCTAAGTTATCACTAAAAAACCAACAGAAATTACCAAATCAGTTTAACAAACGAATAATAAAATCACTTAGTATAGTTAAACATTCAAGCTAAGATTAGTTATAAATATAAATAACATAATAACATACAGGGACGGGTCTACCATATAGGCGAATTAGGCGGCCGCCTAGGGCGCAAAAATATTTTTCTAAAATTATTTCTAGAATAAATAAAAAAAATTATTTATTATGATATCTTTAATTTTTCTCTTTCACAATTGTCACTCCTATATTATTTTGTACTATTATTTATGTATTTTGAAACTGCATATATTATTATATTTTTGAAATGGACAAATTTTTTATTTCATTCAATAAAAAATTTATTATGAAATACCTACTCGTTGAATTAAGAAATTTAAATTATTAAAACATAATGTTTCTGTTGGCATTCTTTATGGTAGGCGCTTCATAAAAATTCGCCTAGGGCGCTAGGCTTGGAAAATATTTCTGATAACTTAAGCTAAAATTCGGCCTAGACATTTTTTTAATAGAAATAAAACACTTATTTATAAGTTTATTTTATTTTTTTCATACAAAAAAATTTAAAAATACTACAAAATATTATAAATATTCTAAATTGTGAAAATAAATTAAAATTAATTGCAAAAATAATAATTGTAAATATTTAAGTTAACTTTCACATATTAATAGCGGACCAGCTTTTTAATGCAAATCCTATTTTAGCAATAGTTGCACATTGTATGTTTTTTACAAGTAGGGAAATTACTTTAATAGCATTTAAAATATCACAATCAACATCCTTATCATCGGCGCTTTTTTAAATGCAAGAAAAATCGTTTAAAATTAACTATTTTTTACTAATTCAATCAAATGTCGCATCTAGATTAAAGCTACATTAAAGTTATGAACTACCGATTTTTTGAATATTTCCGTTGCATCAACTGCAGTATCATGTGTATTTCTTCTGAAAAAACTTTTCATTTTTCTAATCTAAAACAAGTAATTTCTATTCTATCAGAACATCGTCGCTACAGTTTTGTTCAAATTTATTATTAATATATATTACAAACTTCTATGCGGCTTCTTGAATTCTTCAAAGATTTATTTTAAAATCCTAGATGGTTTGCCCACTATTTGATGAGCACAATATATTTAGTCTTTAGCTTAAACAGATAAAGAAAGTGGAATATATAATAGACCAACTCACTGTTGGCAAATTCATTATGACAATTTATCTTGGTGACAATATGATTTTGTATTCAAATAATCGTAACGTTTTTAAGATAATAGCAATATTTATTGTGATAATTTTGGTAATATGAAATTTATTGATTTTTATATTTTTTATATTTATTCATTTTATTAATAGATTTGTATACTTATTGCATATATTTGTTGGGTTATTGGCTGGTAGTAAAATTTAAAAGTTACCAATCAAATTTCTGACTCCAAAGTGTGTTTTATCTGATCCACAGAATAACAGTTCTCAGACAAGATAAACCTTTATTGATTATCACAATTGATTACACGAATTATAACAACACGATCATTTCAACACTCTAACAGATGACTGATATTGGAAAAATGCTTGGTAGGGTTTTCCAGGCTTTATATATTTTTTTAAAATAAAATTATACAGAGCTTATTACAACACTACGCAAGGAATAGCTCGACACGTAAAATTCCCAAATACTTAACAATTACAAACTGCTGATGTGACTCAATAGTTTGGTAAATTGAATTGAAATCTCCTTTGCTTTGACTTGAATTTATTCAGTATGCTTTAAACCTTTCTTATTGAACTCAATTTTATCGCACCGTTTAGTTCCAATATTTTCTCTTCTTTCCAATTTCCAATTTCCCACTTCTAATTTCTCTAATTTCCTATTTCTTACATTTTCGTCTACTGTTTAATTCCGAATTATTTTCTCGGCCATCTTTTTAATTTTATCCTCGACCACTAACTTCTGATTCCATTAAGAAGACTTTTGCTTTTATAGTCCACACTTGTTCGACACTTGTGATTATTTGTTTTGTTTAAATCTTTTTAAAATTGTTTCTTAATATGATTTCTTTTTAATAGTAGAATAGGTTTTCTTAAGTATAGATGAATAATTTGTATTTCTTAAACGTTAAAATGTGTGTGTATGTAAAAGTTGGCTAAAAAAGCGCTGTTTAAGGTGTTATGACTGTCAATTTGAAATAAATAGTGATGCAATTTTGTAGAGAATTAAATTCATTTTTAAATTTTACATTTTTAAATTTTACGAGAAAGAAAAAAATATAACAATAAACAATTTAGTTGAGCTGTGTTGCTGTTTAATAATAATAAATTTGCAATTATTATGAAACTGATAATATAAAATACTTTTGTGTTGCCAGCTGTCTCGGTTTTTCGAGATTGTCACGATTCGGCGTGGTAAAAATCCGGTAACCCTAAATAGAGGCGAAGATGTAAAATATCAATGGATCAAATTTTGATAAAGTTTTGATGTATTACAGTGAATAATTGTATAATTGTGAAGTTATATTCATAGATCTTTTGATTCGAATAATATATTTAATACAAATGAAAATTTTTTGACAATAAGGTAGCCCTTGACAATTGACAATTTTTTCATTTGTATTAAATATATTATTCGCAGCAAAAGGCTTAAATTATCATTTAATTGTTTAAAATGTAATTAAGGAATCATCACTTTATATATTTATATATGTTTAAGCATTTTGTAATTACCCTGTTTTCACATTATAAATATTTTTTATCTGAAAAGTTGTTAATAAACCACAGCTCTTTACTAAGCTCTTTTACAGATAAAAAAATTAATGTTAAAACTTTTTAAAGCCGGTCACTTATAACGCGAAAATAGAGTATTAGTTTTTTATAATTATAAAATAAAAATATTAATTATATAGGATATTAGAATATTTTGAGTGTAAATAATAATAAATAATAATAATAATTCTTATAATAATAGAACTGTCAATAATAGTTGATATAATAAAATAACAATAAACGTGACTGATTTTCTAGTTGAATCACTCAAACATAAACATATTTATAACATTTCTTTCCTTCAAATGTAAAAGTTGGTTATTTGTTAATACAATCAATAAGTTTTACTAACCAGTGTTATCATTAGTATTTTTAAAAGCTCGTCAAACTGAGATTCTAGCCCCTATATTTACAGATTTATAGTCTTCAAGCTCTTAATGGGGAAAAAATCAGTGGTGGAATTGGAAAAAAATTTCTTATGATAAATAAATAAATAAATATATATATATATATATATATATATATATATATATATATATATATATAAATTTAATTAAATTATTAACACTAGATTTACCGACAATTTAACAATGTCAGTTATAACAATACCAGTCAAAATGACTGATATTGGAAAAATGCTTGGTTTTCCAGGCTTTATATATTTTTTTAAAATAAAAACTACTTCAATTAGGTGAATTTGTAAAATATTTTATTAATTATAAATTGATTGGTTAGTTAATTGAAACATAAAAATATTCGAGTCATATCCACAACATAACCAACATATATTTTTTTATTACTATACAGTATAATAAAGAGCACAGTAAACATATAACAATAATTCTATGGTTTCTTGATTTCAAATTCATTTGTCCAAGAGTTTTCGAATTGTTTTCAATAAACTAAAATTCGGGTTCTATTAGGTAAACATCAATATAGAAGTTAACAAAATCTCGTCAAATATTAAATTATTTATATTGAAAAAATGATTTATTATTGATACCAATAATAATAACAATAACAATATAATTAAAAAAATACAAGAATTTAATTCAAGAATGAATGTTTTACTTTTTACTGAAAGTAGTGAATTTTCCCAGTAAGTTTTATTATATACAATTATAGAAATATTTTCTATTTTGAAGTCAAATGTATATATTTAGTGATAAAATTTAGTATTTAAGAATTTTTTGTATGTATTAGTTATGTACTAGTTATAAATATAAAATTATAATGTTTCATATAAACATAAAGTTATTGCTGAAAAATGAAGCTTTTTTGTACTTTCCGTTATTTTTAATATTAGTTGCGTATTAGGTTTGCTGCTTTCATAAAGTTACATGCGTTATAAATGATAATGAATTAGATAAGTAAATTTTAGTAGCATTTATGCATATTTTTTATCCAGTTAAACAATGTGTCAAATAACTTTTTAATAGAATTGCTGGGGTTAGTATTGGAAAGCACAATAAAATTAAATAAAATTAAAAAATTAATTAAAATTTAGTAAGGAGTCCCTAGACTCTAGGGCCTAGAGAAAGTTCGAAAGAGATTCAAAAGATAGACGTACAAGAAAAGGCGATTGTCCAATAAGTCACCTCATTATACGTAAGTAAACTGATTTCCGAAGGAAGTGTGGAAACATAGTGACATTTTGTCATTTGTTTCGAGAATCAATAAATGTGTTCTGTGCTGGGTCTTAGTCATTTGATTTATAAAAGGGTAAATTGTTGCCATTTGGTTTTTTTGCTTTTTTAGTTACGTAATTGTTGCCGGGAGCTACACTTATTTTTTCTGGGATATTCAATACAAAATAAAATTTTCAATACAAAAAAAAGCTAAGATTTCTCTGACTATAATGAGAGGGTCTCAATGGTCCTGAGATTTTCAATACAAAATTCAATTATCACTAAAAAGCAAGGATTTTTCAAAGTAAATTAAGGTGGGTCTCCATGGTCCTGAGATTTTCATTGCAAAATCCGACTATCTCTAAAAATAACCAAGATTTTTCTGACTATGGTGAGGGAGTCTCGATGGTCCTGGGATTTTCAATATAAATATCAAAAAAGCATAAAATTTTCTAAGTAAATTAAGATGGACTCCTTGGTCCTGAGAATTTCAATAGAAAAAGGTGGTCTTCAATAAAATCGTCAGGATTTCTCTGACTATACCGAGGAGCTCTCGATGGTCCTGGGATTTTCAATACAAAATTCAATTATCGATAAAAATCCAAGGAATTTTCTGACTATAGTGAGAGGGTCTCCTTGGTCCTAGGATTTTCAATAAAAAATTCGATTATCACTAAAAAATCATGATATTTTCCAAGTACAATTAAGCTAGACTTATTTTTTGTGGGATTTTCAATACAAAATAAAATTTTCAATACAAATAAAGGGCATATAGTAAAAAAGCCAGGATTTCTCTGACTATAGTGAGGGAATCTCGGCGGATCCTGGGATTTTCAATACAAAATTCGATTATCACTAAAAAAAGCATATAATTTTCTGACTAAAGTGAGGAGCTCTCGATGGAACCTGAGAATTTCAAAAGAAAAAGGTGGTCTTCAATAAAAAATCCAAGGATTTCTCTGACTATAGTGAGGTGGGTTTCTTTGGTACTGGAATTTTCAATACAAAAAAAGAATCTACACTAAAAAAGCATGGATATTTCCAAATATTATGGAGGTGGGTCTCCTTGGTCCTGGGATATTCAATGCAAAAATCAGCCTACACTTAAAAAGCATGGTAAATTAAGAATAAATAGGTAAATTATGGTCTAAAAATTGGACTAAAGTAATCAATGGGCTCAGATTTTTGAATTAACGTAAATTATGGTTCAAATTTTTAAATTAAAGTAATCAATGGGTTCAAATAAGTAAATTATGGGATAAATTTTAAATTAAAGTAAACTATGGGCTCAGATTTTTAAATTAAAGTAAAATATGGTCTAAATTTTTGAATTACAGTAAATTAAGGTCTCAGATTTTTAAATTAAAGTAAATTAAGGTTCAGATAAGTAAATTATAATTTAAAATTAAGTAATACAAGGATAAATAGGTAAATTATAGTTAAATTAAAGTTAATTAAGGTTCACATTTTTTAATTAAGTAATCAATGGTCTAAAATTTTAAAGTTAATAATATTTTTAAATTAACCCTCCAGAGGGCGCGTTGGGTCTCATAGACCCAGACGATCTTTTTTTTGCGTAAAAAAATGTAAAAGTTGTTTATAAAGTAATAAATCTTTCAAAATTTAATATTGCTTTATTTTGCCAATCAATAAGTCTATAAATCATGAGAAAACAATATTGGGTCTGCGAGACCCAACGCGCGCATCCATGTAATTTTTTTAGCGCGCGCTCTGCAGGGTTAAGTAAATTAAAGTAAGATTTTTAAATTTATTAACAAAAACATTAAATAACCACAAATTTTTTGAGAAATGAAATTTTTTAATGAAAATTTAAATGGAATAATTTTTTAAGTCAATTTTTAATGGAAATATTTATGAAATATTTTTCAAAGTCAATTTTAGATTGAAATTTTAATGGAATAATTTTTAAAGTCAAATTAAAATAAAAATTTTATGAAAGATTGACGACTTTGATAATTGTAATGAATTTATACTGAATTTTTTGAATATTTTGAGCAATCAGTCAATCAATTTAAGTATACATGTATTACTTTTAAAAGAATAATTAAAATTAATTAATTTATTCAATATACTAGATCTTATTTCAAAATTCTTATAAATTTATTATCTTATTTGATTAATTTATTCAATCTAAATCAATTATCTACTAGTATAATTTAATTCTAAATTCTGAGCCTATAATTTTTAAATTTTTTCTTTACTTATTGTAACTCATTGATTTCTTTAATTTCAAAATTTGAACCTTAATTTACTTTAATTTAAAAATCTGAGACTTCAATTTACTGTAATTCAAAATTTTAGACCATAATTTAATTTAATTTTAAAATTTGGACCTTTATTTACTTATTTGAACCCCATTGATTACTTTAATTTAAAAATTTGAACCATAATTTACNTTGGACCTTTATTTACTTATTTGAACCCATTGATTACTTTAATTTAAAAATTTGAACCATAATTTACTTTAATTCAAAAATCGGAGCCCATTGTTTACTTTAGTCCAATTTTTTTTGCATTGAAGAATCCAGGACCAAGGAGACCCATCTTAATTTACTTAGAAAATTCTATGCTTTTTTGATATTTGTATTGAAAATCCCAAGATCATTGAGACTCCCTCACTATAGTCAGAGAAATTTTGGCCTTTTTTCTATAGAGCCTTTTTTTTGTATTGAAAATCACAGAAAAATTAAGGGTTGCTCCCTTATAGATTTTCAACATTCAACAATAATTCAAATAATTATAATTATTTTTACTATTCAAATTTATTTAAGTTTTTTTTATTGTAAATTTTATCTCACATACAAATATTATTGGTAGACGTAAATTATTTACATATTCTTATTTAAAAAAGTAAAATAAACTGCGGCCGTTTTAATGTAGCAATCATAATGCAGTTTCGATATATGTATTAAAATTTTAATTTAAAAAATTCATTCTTATATTATTTTAGAAGTAAAATGATTCATGAAAAACTGTTTTCACATGTTAAATTTTAACTTTTTCATAAAAAAACATTTTTAAATTAGTGTAAATAACTTTATACTTTAAATGATAATCCATCTTATAAAAAATCTTTTTAACTTTTTAACAATGAAAATTAAAAAAAATATATTGAAGAAATTGAAAAGTATGACTCTTTTTTATAAATAATTGCTTTTGACATGTCGTAATCGAATATTTATCAGTTCCATGAACACCAGAATGGTTTTTGTTCGTCAGATCACATTTACTTACTATTAATATATTTTTAAATATAGTATAAAATATAAATTATTTATCAAATATTTGTTTAATATTAAAAAATATACGTTTAATTTCACTCACGACGCATTTTAATAATTTATTCAGTAAATATAGTGACAAGTGCGCAACCGCCTTAAATTGATTGAATAAATAAAACAATTGAAATCTGATTGTTATTTCTAAAGTTAAGAAAGATTTAACGTTTAAATAACTGGCTTATAATCTTAAATAATTAATATTCTTTTATTTATTAATAAATTTGGTAATTTGATCCTTTAAATTAAATTTTATTGATATTGACGTGAAAAATTTGATTGTGCATGCCATCNATATATATATATAAAATAAACATTACAAGCTTAGTGATACCCAGTGTAAATCCCATTAGTAGACTAGCTTCGAGCTTTTGGCTCTCATCAGTACTATGCAGGAGACGCGAAGATTTCTCTTCATACCACATAAGTATACAATATTGCTGATTGAAGTCTATTGCATACTTTCCCTGGTAAACTGGAAATCACATCACTGGCAAATTAGCTAAATCAGTTCATTGAAAACATTAATTTAAATATCTTAATGTGCCTTACCTGTTTTAATAGTATCATTAAAATGTCTTATTTAGTTTTCTAATTCTTCTAATTTTCATATTTATTTTTATGTTCGTACTTAAAATAAATAAATATTGGGTCAGTAAACTAACAATTGTAATGAATACGAAGAAAATTCGGGGTACTAAAATAATTTTTTCTTCTGTGGCGTCTAAATTTGAATCATATTATTTTGATCAAAAGTCTTCTTTCTTTATTCAACATGTATACATTTCTACTTATGGCGCTCTAAACGTTTTTTAAACAAATGTTCTTTCAATTTTTATTTCAAAACAAATTTAAAATAGTCTTTTTCAAATTTTATGCAACAATCGATTTTCCATTTTTTTATCTAACCATCGTCGGAAAAAGGACCTCTAATATAAAGACACGGTATATAATTCTGAACTACTGATTTTCGAATGCAGTAAGATATTTTACATATTTTCCTAATAAATATACAATACAAAACAATAAAATATTTGCATTAAAAAGTTAAATAAAATAAAAAATTAAATAACCCCTTAACGGTCTCACTTGAGTATACTCTGGCAATAAAAAGAGTAAATTTGGTATATCCTGAGAATACTCGGGCAAACTGCATATTATATATAATGGAGTTCTGCGCTGTCCATTTCATTTTGTTTCTACCAGAGTATACTCGTTAACAGTTTATATAGGCACAGAAAAAATTTCAGCTTAGTTAAAATATTTTATTATTATTTTTTTCAAAATTTTATTGTTCACCCGAGTATACTCTGGCAAATCCATTGAGAAATTCAGTTGTCAAAAAATATTTTTTTTCAGTAAATAATAAAAATTTTGTCGAAATTTTTTTATCACTTATATCCAAATAAAATAAAATATATGGTTTTTTGACCAGTTTCTCCTGTATTAATTCGACGGTTAAAATCAAAAATCAAAGTTTTCAGAAATAAAGTTAAAGCGCGTATCGAATTAAAAATTAGAAAAATATAATAATTAAAAATTGATGGGGTCTCCATGTAAGTTAATTAATAACCACAAAAATACAACTAATTAACTAAAGGTTTGTTGATAACCACAAGTCTGCCAGTTTTAGTCTAATTATTGTTTATAGAACTCGGTAACTATTTTTCGTTCATTAAATAAATAATTACAGTTTTTCAAGAACTAATCTTTGAGGCTATCATCTAATTATACAACAGTATGAAAGCGGAGACATTAGTAAGACCAGCGGGAAAACATTATAGACACCATAAATCAGAAAGAGACCAGGAATCATAAACAAGAGAAATATCACAGAGAGAGACATCAGGCGAGAAATAATATTACGAATTTGTAAAAGAAAGAAAAATATGTGTTTATCCCAAAGCATTTATTCGGAGTCAAAGGAGTCAATTTAATCAATTATTTTGGAAAGTGTTGATTGTATGAATTTATTATTTAAAAAAATAATACTTATCATTTTCTGGGTTCTAAATTATTTTTATCAAAAGGAGACAGAGCCAGTGCAGATTAAATCCTGACCAAAATTCAATATAAAACACAATAATACAGATTTTAGTACCCATGAGATACGTGAAAGCACCATAATATAAAAATTACATAATTTATAAAAACTCATTGATGTGTTTTAGGTGGTTCTTTTAACAAAAGAATGTCAATATGAAGTAATTGAGAACAGGAAGAACAATTAATTAATTAAATCATCATT
>CAUHTR010006478.1:0-18041 GCA_959609185.1 Schmidtea polychroa
CATACCCCTAGACCACTGAGCCAACAATTATATTTTGTTACAAAGTAGAAATCTATTGGAAAAATTCTCAATTTTCAATTTCTCGTTTTTTATTGAAAATAAGTGAGTAAGTAAAAACAAGTTATTGTTTGGTGATTATGAATCATGTCAAATGTATTTTCAGAATGTTATTTAGATTTGAAAATTAAAATTTTTCTTAAGCCCGCGTGGCCTAATGGATAAGGCGTCTGCCTCCTAAGCAGAAGATTGCGGGTTCGAGTCCCGCCGTGGGTAAATTTTATTCTCAACCAGAAATTTGAAATTTAGCAAAAAATAGGTCTCATCCAAAACTCAATGATATCTCACGACGACAAAGAAAAGTTTTTGAAACAGAGATACAAGTAAAATTAATGGGCTCAGCCGGGAATTGAACCCGGGACCTCTCGCACCCGAAGCGAGAATCATACCCCTAGACCACTGAGCCAACAATTATATTTTGTTACAAAGTAGAAATCTATTGGAAAAATTCTCAATTTGCAATTTCTCGTTTTTTATTGAAAATAAGTGAGTAAGTAAAAACAAGTTATTGTTTGGTGATTATGAATCATGTCAAATGTATTTTCAGAATGTTATTTAGATTTGAAAATTAAAATTTTTCTTAAGCCCGCGTGGCCTAATGGATAAGGCGTCTGCCTCCTAAGCAGAAGATTGCGGGTTCGAGTCCCGCCGTGGGTAAATTTTATTCTCAACCAGAAATTTGAAATTTAGCAAAAAATAGGTCTCATCCAAAACTCAATGATATCTCACGACGACAAAGAAAAGTTTTTTGAAACAGAGATACAAGTAAAATTAATGGGCTCAGCCGGGAATTGAACCCGGGACCTCTCGCACCCGAAGCGAGAATCATACCCCTAGACCACTGAGCCAACAATTATATTTTGTTACAAAGTAGAAATCTATTGGAAAAATTCTCAATTTTCAATTTCTCGTTTTTTATTGAAAATAAGTGAGTAAGTAAAAACAAGTTATTGTTTGGTGATTATGAATCATGTCAAATGTATTTTCAGAATGTTATTTAGATTTGAAAATTAAAATTTTTCTTAAGCCCGCGTGGCCTAATGGATAAGGCGTCTGCCTCCTAAGCAGAAGATTGCGGGTTCGAGTCCCGCCGTGGGTAAATTTTATTCTCAACCAGAAATTTGAAATTTAGCAAAAAATAGGTCTCATCCAAAACTCAATGATATCTCACGACGACAAAGAAAAGTTTTTTGAAACAGAGATACAAGTAAAATTAATGGGCTCAGCCGGGAATTGAACCCGGGACCTCTCGCACCCGAAGCGAGAATCATACCCCTAGACCACTGAGCCAACAATTATATTTTGTTACAAAGTAGAAATCTATTGGAAAAATTCTCAATTTTCAATTTCTCGTTTTTTATTGAAAATAAGTGAGTAAGTAAAAACAAGTTATTGTTTGGTGATTATGAATCATGTCAAATGTATTTTCAGAATGTTATTTAGATTTGAAAATTAAAATTTTTCTTAAGCCCGCGTGGCCTAATGGATAAGGCGTCTGCCTCCTAAGCAGAAGATTGCGGGTTCGAGTCCCGCCGTGGGTAAATTTTATTCTCAACCAGAAATTTGAAATTTAGCAAAAAATAGGTCTCATCCAAAACTCAATGATATCTCACGACGACAAAGAAAAGTTTTTTGAAACAGAGATACAAGTAAAATTAATGGGCTCAGCCGGGAATTGAACCCGGGACCTCTCGCACCCGAAGCGAGAATCATACCCCTAGACCACTGAGCCAACAATTATATTTTGTTACAAAGTAGAAATCTATTGGAAAAATTCTCAATTTGCAATTTCTCGTTTTTTATTGAAAATAAGTGAGTAAGTAAAAACAAGTTATTGTTTGGTGATTATGAATCATGTCAAATGTATTTTCAGAATGTTATTTAGATTTGAAAATTAAAATTTTTCTTAAGCCCGCGTGGCCTAATGGATAAGGCGTCTGCCTCCTAAGCAGAAGATTGCGGGTTCGAGTCCCGCCGTGGGTAAATTTTATTCTCAACCAGAAATTTGAAATTTAGCAAAAAATAGGTCTCATCCAAAACTCAATGATATCTCACGACGACAAAGAAAAGTTTTTTGAAACAGAGATACAAGTAAAATTAATGGGCTCAGCCGGGAATTGAACCCGGGACCTCTCGCACCCGAAGCGAGAATCATACCCCTAGACCACTGAGCCAACAATTATATTTTGTTACAAAGTAGAAATCTATTGGAAAAATTCTCAATTTGCAATTTCTCGTTTTTTATTGAAAATAAGTGAGTAAGTAAAAACAAGTTATTGTTTGGTGATTATGAATCATGTCAAATGTATTTTCAGAATGTTATTTAGATTTGAAAATTAAAATTTTTCTTAAGCCCGCGTGGCCTAATGGATAAGGCGTCTGCCTCCTAAGCAGAAGATTGCGGGTTCGAGTCCCGCCGTGGGTAAATTTTATTCTCAACCAGAAATTTGAAATTTAGCAAAAAATAGGTCTCATCCAAAACTCAATGATATCTCACGACGACAAAGAAAAGTTTTTTGAAACAGAGATACAAGTAAAATTAATGGGCTCAGCCGGGAATTGAACCCGGGACCTCTCGCACCCGAAGCGAGAATCATACCCCTAGACCACTGAGCCAACAATTATATTTTGTTACAAAGTAGAAATCTATTGGAAAAATTCTCAATTTGCAATTTCTCGTTTTTTATTGAAAATAAGTGAGTAAGTAAAAACAAGTTATTGTTTGGTGATTATGAATCATGTCAAATGTATTTTCAGAATGTTATTTAGATTTGAAAATTAAAATTTTTCTTAAGCCCGCGTGGCCTAATGGATAAGGCGTCTGCCTCCTAAGCAGAAGATTGCGGGTTCGAGTCCCGCCGTGGGTAAATTTTATTCTCAACCAGAAATTTGAAATTTAGCAAAAAATAGGTCTCATCCAAAACTCAATGATATCTCACGACGACAAAGAAAAGTTTTTTGAAACAGAGATACAAGTAAAATTAATGGGCTCAGCCGGGAATTGAACCCGGGACCTCTCGCACCCGAAGCGAGAATCATACCCCTAGACCACTGAGCCAACAATTATATTTTGTTACAAAGTAGAAATCTATTGGAAAAATTCTCAATTTGCAATTTCTCGTTTTTTATTGAAAATAAGTGAGTAAGTAAAAACAAGTTATTGTTTGGTGATTATGAATCATGTCAAATGTATTTTCAGAATGTTATTTACATTTGAAAATTAAAATTTTTCTTAAACCGAAATTTTTCTTTAGCCAGAAAGTAGAAAATTAAAACCTCACGACGACAAAAAATTACTTATATTTCCTTCTTTCAATGAATAGTTTCAATTTGAAAAGGATTTGCTCAAATATCAAAGCTCAAAATCAATCAACTGGAACCGTATATATGCTGCAGTTTTTATCTTATTGGATTTTGGATGTATTTTTAAAACAAAATATTACAAATTACTCTCTAGACTATGATTCAATTTTTCGCCGTCTGTAGTCTTTCGACTTCTGTTTTTAGAAAATTAATGAAAGGAACGAATGTTTGTTTTCTGACTTTTCGAATTTTTGTCGTAATTTATCAGATTTAAACGACTTATTAAATAAAAGTAAAATATTTAATTCTAATGAAGATAATATTAATTTAATTAATTCAATTAGTAGTAAAACTTCTATTAATTATGTAATTAATAGTTAAACATTTGATAAAAATATTAATCATAATAGTAATAAGAATTTAGATGTAAAATTTAATAAAATAATTTTGTCTTAAATAAATAATGAATATGATATCGATAATGCTCCTTTGTAAAATATAGAAGTTTCTATTAATAAAATTAAAAGAACCATTAAAATTAAAGATAAATTTATTTATCCAAAAATAATTAAAGATAACTTTAGTTTTAAAAGCAAAAACTCCTTTCTAAATATCCCTCCATTATTCCTCTTACCAAATTAAATAATTCAAAAGAAAAACTTAATAAGTTATGTTTTTTTCCGGAAATGATTTTCTCTCCAACCCACTTAAAATTAAGGATTTTAAATATTTGTTTTATCAAAATTCAAATTTTTGTGTCGCTCTGAGATTGGGCAATAACACTTTAAATGTCATACCTTCAAAACCTTCTGCTGTAGCAAAGAAGATATTTCTATGTGACCATAACATTGTTGAAACTTTCCCTGCGTCATCTCAATATATTCCTGATCCATTGGCGGTTAGGAAATTTTTATTCAATCTCTCATCTGACCTTGTCGAGACTGTTTCTATTAAAGACGAGAAACAAAGGGGAATTGAGATTAATAAGTTTATTTTTTAATGAGAATTAAACAACAACTGCCAAGTTATTTAATAAAATCGAAAATTAAATTTGAAAATGGCCAGTTCATGTTTCTTGATTTGACTAAATCTGACTTAAATATCAACACAAATAGTAATTCAATTACATCGAATGGTTTGGAACTTTCTCGAAATCAGCTGAAGGATATTTACACGTCCTTCCCTTGTCTTAAGGAGATTTGTTTTGTGGAGAGTCCTTCAACCAAGTCATCATCTATGGCGAAATTGATTGATTCTTTGAAATTGAATTAAACGTTTCCCGAAAACATATTTTATGAAGGGGGTAAGTTTTACCGATCCAATACAAATTCTAACGAATCCAGTAATTTCCCTGACATCATGTTCAATCTTAGACTATTTGATTTAGTCGACATGGCTGAAGAGGATGTTGAATTAAAAGCGATTTTAGAAAGACAGAACTGCCATCTTAAGATTATTGAGATTGTTTTTCATCTCAATTACTTGGGTTTTGTTGGATCTTTGAAATTCTTAGAAAATCAAACTTACGCTGATTATGTTAGAAACTACATTCGAAATTACTCTTTGATAAACTCAGTTTGTTCAATTGATGATCTTCTTTATGTTTCTATTGGAGATTTTGATAGCTGGGCTCCTGAAATCATTGAAAACATCCCAAACTCTTCCTATTACTACAGTAGCTGTAAGGAAAAGCTTATAAAATTAAAGAAATGGAAACTGTCTGGAGAGATTAAAAAGATTCACAATATAATTTCTCCTGGAACTATATCTTGTGTTAATTTTTTCCTTAGCCTTGTTGACGAAAATTCAATTACTAAATCTCGAAAACTAAATGTCATCACTAAATTAATGGAAACCATTAATGATAAAATACTACTTGATGACACACGCGGAATAAAGTCAAAACGATTTAATTACTTTATTTTGCGAGACTTAAAGAAGTTGATGATGAAAAACATTAAATTCCGACTTTATAAAGACAGCAATAAATACTGCACGCCAGAAATGGCCCAACAAATAATTTTGATTATAGCGAAGCTCAAAACTGTTGTGACCAATGAACTTGAATATCAAAGTTTGGAACAAAATTGCGATATTGATAATCCAACTGATAACATTGAAAATATTGAGCCTATTTTTATTGCTGAAGCTATGAATTGCAAGAAATGCAATAATTAACTTGAAAAATGTATCTTAGTTAGAGAAGGAACAAATGTGAATGTTTGTGAGAACTGCTTATATGATGCAATTTCCTTTGTACAGCCAACATTGGATGAATGCAGTTCAAATACTGAAAAATCTTTAGAAAACTCTTCAAAGAAAATTTGTCCAAAATCAAAATTGAAAACTTTGAGAATTGGATCATCGAAAGCAAAATGACGTTGTGTGCCTGCATCAGCTCAAGCGTAAGTCATTCCATCTATCGAGACTGATGCAAAGAGCACATTAAAAGCTAATAACCTCACAATTGCTGATCGTGATCCTGAAAAGTGGTTAACCGACAGCGACATTGACTGGTATCTTGAGAATCATATTGACAACCCTATGCATGGATATCTTAAATGCTTTCTAGTCAATATTTTCTGCTTGAATATTTCAGAAGAAATCGTTTCAATTCCTCAAACAATAACCAATGCTGATATAGTCTTTTGTCCCTTAAATATTAATAATTCACATTGGATCCTATTTGTTTATTGCAAGAAATCGCTTTCATCTTATTTTATTGATCCAATTTTTAATAATCGGAACAAGTTCATTAATAAGCAGATGGCTCTAAAAATCAATATTGCATTGAACAGATATTTCAACCTCAGGATTGCAGTAACCTATAACCCACATGCAAATCTTGAATATCAAAACAACAATTTCGATTGTGGACCATTCACTTGCGCTTTTACTGTGATAATAAGCAAAGACTGGAATAACTTTCCTGGTGGTTTCATAGAAGAAATAAGAAGAGATGTGCATCAATATCAGAAAAGCATATTAGGTAATGTACCAAATCTATCTGGTGGCTCAAAACACGGAAAATTGAACATGTCATCCATCAATTTTAAAAAGGCAATCGCAAAAAAGAAGATTTTCATAAATAATTCAAAAATGACGCGAATGTTGGAAACTCAAATGCCGTGTGTGTCATCATTAATTAGCAAATTCTATGAAAATAATCCTAAGATTTCGGTATTATCGGTTAAACTTACATCAAACTTAATTGCACAAAATGATTCATTTATAACTGACAATGTCACCTTCAAACAATTCAAAGGAATTGATCACATTTTAAGCGTAATTCCGAAATTTAACGACTGTTGTCTCTCTATCTATTCGACTAAACTTAACAAAAGTTATATGTTTGATTTCAATTACCGAAACATTGATGACAGACTTATTGAAATTGGTGGAAAAATAACCGATTACCTCAACCAATTTTGTCTTAACCGTAAAGTCAAATTCATTGCTAATCATAGCATCTCACATCCTTCGTTTCACTCGAATGACAATCAATATTTTGCGTGTAGTTTTGTTGTGTTTTTTGAAAAACTTGTTTTTGAAAGACTTCTCGACTTTGATAAAGTATTCAAATTTCTTGATAAAATAAAATTTGAATTTTGTAATGAGATTTCGCCTGGCCTTAATTTGATCAACTGGAAAATTACTGATAAAATAATTTTTGAATATTATAAAAACCTAAAATTATCAGATAAATATATATTGCTAAATAGAACCATGTGTAATGCAATTTCAGATGATTGTACTCAATATCTGAAAGACTTTTTAAACATTGAATACATGATGAAAGCATTCGTAATCTTTGCAATAATTTCACCTCCTAAAGCCCATGAATTACATTTGGTGATCAACTATGACTCAGATGACAACACTTCACCAGGGTTAGATAATGTAAACTATAAAGATTGCGGATTCGAGTCCTGCCGTGGGTACATTTTATTCTCAACCAGAAATTTGAAATTAAGGAAAAAATAGGCAAAAACTAAAAGCTTATAAAGTGTTTTTTCATTCTCGTTTGATCTTCCCGTTTACAACTAGAGAAATTATAACCAGTTCACTAGCTGATCCTTATTCAGATTCAAAGAATAATATAAATAATACCAGCCAACTCAGGAATCATTTAAGAAAGATTAAGTAAAAGATTAAGTTTTTGTATTTGTATAATAAAAATTATTCGACGAAGTCATTATAACGTTAAGAAAACTGAACTGAATAAAGAAATGTTGCAAAGCCGGATGAAGTAATCCGAAGATAAAATCAGACTATCCAGCAGATAAAGACGAATCGAAAATGAAAGCTTATGGACTTTTCCATGTTGAAAAGATTATCTGTGATAAAACACGGTATTTGATGTAGTATTTATTTAATCAAATGGTAATTAAATTACAAATTATATTTAATTATTTTAAATATTTCTTATGAAGGTTATGTCAAAAAAGATTTTCGAATGCTAAGACCAAAGAAATTTGAAGAGAAACATAAGAAAGGCTAGGTTGAAATGGGTTTTATTAATTCGTTATTGTTTAGTCAGGATTGCAGCATTTACTTTTTGTCTAATTTATTTTTGTTTAGTTAATATTTTACATTATTTACTAAATGAATCTTATCTATATGATTATTTCATGTAATATCATTTATATTGTCACTAGTGAGTGTTGCAAATATGTTTAAAAATGTTTTGAATAATTTATTTTCATTTATAGGTGTAGTTAGTGTGGTGAAATCAAGTTGATATCCTTGGTTGTCATTCGTGGAAATGATTAAATGTGAGTAATCCATGTAAAAATCGTAATATCTGTTTACTTTTTTGTTGTAAGGTGCACTTGAGGTGGATAGGCTTCATTTGACCTATTATAGTGATTAAGGAGCAAGTGATTTGTTATATTTAAACACATATAAGAGGTATGGTGAATGAATAGTTATTGAAAATAAACAGTGAATATGTTACATTTTTAATTTTTATATTTTATAAGTTAATAATGTCTGAACTTGTATTAAAGAAACCTGTAGATTCTATCAAAGATAACAGTATGAAGTGTGTGAAGTTGATTAAACTCGGAATTTATAGAAATAATTATAATAATATTCTTAAAGAATAAAAAATAGCTTTTAAAAGTCAGTAATTTTGAATTGCAAAATAAATTTGTCATTTTAAATCATGTCCAAAAAGAAAATCCATCAAGAATTTGGTATCTATATTTTTAGTATTGCTATTAAAATTTTTCAAAAAGAAATTTTTGTTGAAAATCAATTTTTCTGATTTCTGTAATAAATCCCATCAATCCTATACATTTATTATTTTCCTTATTGTTTGTATAAGCTGGGTAAAATTAAAATAAAAATAAACTTAAAAAATAAATATCAAGATGAGCATAGTACAATAAAAGCAACTTGATAATAATTTAATTTAAACTGTAAATAATATTAGCAAATTTATTTTTATTTCTCTATTTAAAATTTGTTTAACTTAATTGTAACCATGGTATTTACTAATAATCAAACCAATTCACTTTTAAAATAATGTCATCTGGAAGTGTAAAAATTGGTAATAAATGAAATTGAGAATTCGATTTTTTATAAAATTTAATTTTTCAGAAGAAAGAATCAAAGTAAATCCATGTTTCCGTACAACATCATCTGATTATGGACGATTGAAGCCAAATATTCACACAATGGCTAATGTTTACTACACAAAATCTCAAAATTTTACAAAAGTTATTTTATATTTAACGTATGTATATAATTTCTATCATAGGAATTGGGTCCTTGTGGAATGTATCGCAATCATTCGCTAAATATGTGAATACAATAATAATTTTCATTAACTGTGTCACAGATGTGTTTTAATAAATAAATATTCAGCTTAATATAAAATTTATTTTTAATTTATTTTCAATTTTCTTATTGGATAAAATTTTTGCTTATAAAAAACGAAATTCTCAATTTCTATATTTTTAATAGGAAATTTTTGGCACATATTTTTACGAACAAATGAAAATTGATTTTTATTAAAATTCATGTTAACTAAATCAAAATTTTGATCTAATATCTGAGATGTAGATAAATAAAATTGACATTGAAAATAATCGATTAAAGTTGAAAAGTGAAAGACAATATACAGACATGATATTCAGGACAACTCATTGGTTTTGAAATGATCTCATGATTATGTGGATTGTTGAGAATAGCACTAATTTGACATAAAAACTTTTATTATTTTCTTACTATCAATTAGTGTTTTATTTTATTTTTAACACGAGTTTTCGCATGAGTAATTTTTGTAAAAATAGAGATCTCTCTATAATGTATACAGGGCCAGTCCAAGCAATATTTTTTAGACACAGGATGGTTTTGGTGCACTTTCTCTACAATTATTTTTGATGTTTAGTAAATAGAAATAAAGTAGTTTATGATTTTGAATATTTATTATTTATTAATTAACAAAGCTTAACTTTTCGAGCTTTCATGCTAGCAAACTCCCTTCGCATATTGGCCAGGGGTATACTTTTATCCTCTTCATTTTGTATTATACCCGTATAGTAAATACCAAGGATCATTTTAAGTTTTAAAGCAAAGGTAGTTGATTTTAAATTTGACCTACATTATCTAGAGGAGGAGTTTCACATTTATCTGACAGAAACACGTCTTATAACTCAATTTGGCTTGGTTCATTTTTTCGGAGAAAATAGAATTGCAGAAATTTTTATCTACATTTTATATTATTCTTCAGTTATTACAAGTGGCACCACTAGAAATTTGCGTAACAACTGTTGAAAACCTTTGATCTCTTTTCCGTTTGAATTCCACCCCATGTCTTTTGATTTTTCTTTTTGATCCGTATTAATTTTAGAAGTATCTATGGCCTTCGTTATTTGAGTTTCTGGTACCTAGTTGGTTTCACAAAAATCAACATGTAAAATACACTACCCACTTGTATTGTGAGAGAGTTTAATTATTTTCATTAGAATTAATAAAATTTATTGGATTGCGCACTTAAATACTAATAAACCTATAAATATAATATTTTTATTGAAATGGTTCCATGTCTGATGATGACAGTTGAACTGTCGAAATACATTACAAAAAGTTATTTTTCAAAATTGTGTTTTCTTATTTACAATTATGTTAATGCAATTAAATATTGAATTTCTTTTTAAAATTCTCTTTTTACAAGCGAGGAGAAATCGGATTTAATATTCATACTTTTGTGACAGCCCCCAACCTGAACCAGTTAAGTTACACCCAAAAAAAATGAGGTCTAGTGGTCAAAATAGAGAACATGTTTGAAGCAATAATTGTTTATCCGGGTGATTTTGCATAATTAATTTTAATTCCAGTGGGGTAGGATTGCATTGTGAGGGTGGCTGAGAATGAGGGAGGGAAGTGACCTAACCATCAACCATTAATGATTGAGGTTCAAATGCTTATGTTAGTTTTGTACCAGAAATTTGTATAAATTTGAACTTTAATGGCTACCCGGGGGAAAGCTGGGTAAGATTTTCAGTGCTTCCTTTTTAGTACAGGCCCAGAATAGTGACTACAAAGTTAGACCCAAAAATCACCAAAATCAACAACAGGCCTTTGTCTGAAAAACAACATGGACTTTAATAATTTTCTCCATATCTGTCAATTCCTGTGCCCTTTTTTGTTTGCCTGTTATTACTTTGTAACACCAATAAATAGCTACTATACAGAAGAACTTGAATCACTTCGTAAGACAAAACCAAAGTTATATGTTCAGTCAAAACGACAAAAAATCCAGATACAAAAGGTGAGAAAAACTGAAACTGGATTGAAATTGTTGTGGTGGTTCTTTGTTTAACTCCACAACTTCTTATTTATTTGGCGATTATATTTATTGGTGTTTTTACTGAAAAACAATTTTACAACATAACTTATATTATCTCGGACAACGCCGGGTACCCCAGATAGTTCACTATATTACCAAAAATTTAACAAAATGGCTTACAAAACAAAATCTAGTTTTCAGTTTTAGTTTTTATTTTGCAAACATCCGTGATACTTGATTTTAATTGTTATATTTGTCAAAATTATTTCTAAATTACTTTGAACTCCCATTCAAAAATTTTCTTATATTTGACTTACCAATTTTAAAATAGTTTCAAAATTTATTTTGGAATTTTAGTTTTTAGAATGTTTTTAAAACTATAATAAGTATAACAACATTTGTTAATAAGCAATTGTATAAATTTAAACTAAATTGTTTTTATTCTTCATTTTATACATTCTGCCCGTGATTCGTTTAAGTAAATAATTGTATAATTTCATTTTTTTAAAAAATTAATGAATGCTATTGAAAAGAAAAGGTAATTGCAATTTACAAGACTTTGAATAAAATAAAAATTAACTAGCTCCGTCTGCTAAATCCAATATTAAAAATGATTCACTTTCTAATAATATTAAATTTGAGGACAGACCAATTGTTAAGGTTATGCTTACTTTAATTTCTAGGTGAATATAATTTTTACAGGAAGAAGCATTAGATACTGTATTTACAAATTTTGAAAATAATGAAAAAAGGGAGGAATCGAACTCTGAGTTGAATTTCGCTGATAGAAATTCTTCAGTAATAAAACCACTAACAATCAATAAAAACATTACTATTAGTGAAGAGTTGCCTGATATTGTTAGCATTGACAATCCTGTGAGTGAGAAATGTAATGATGAAATATTGAACGATAAATCAACAACGCTAGCAAAAAAGAAATCGGAAGTAGTTACAGGTAGAAAGAGAAAATTAACAACATCCGCAAGCATTTCTAAAGTGAAAAATAAAATTAAACCTCCGAAATCACTCGATTCTGGTAATGTTTCAAATTTAGAAATGATTCTAATTTGATAATGAATAGGTGTGTATGTAGAATGCGATTTGTGCCATAAAACCCGATATTTGAAAGATATCCTAAATCCAAGTGCTATCCCACCTGTTTGGACTTGTGAAATGGCAAATAGTTCTTTAAATTGCTCAGTGCCGCAGGAAAACTTCGAGAATTCTGTCAACTATTTTATCAACAATAATTATACCCTTGGCTCAGTTGTATGGGCTAAGGCTCCTGGTATTTATAATTAAATTTATGCTCTTATTAATCTCACAGCTGTGTAATTTTATTAACTTTATTATTTAAAAAAATTTTACAATTCTTTTATAAATATCTCGGGCTACTAACAAATTTATCAGTAGTTAAAATTTATAGCTATGGTAATATCAATAAAATTTATTTTTAAATTAGGATTTTGTATATTATTAATGAGTTGTTAATTATATATTAATATATTTCTAATCGATTGTCAATCGAATCTATTTGTTAAAATATTATATGATCATACAGTTTTGTCAATTGAATAGCTATTTGCGTTTCAATGAGTCCCTTTTAAATGACTAAAATCGCTTGCTGATGTGGTATTTTAGAATGTATGAAGAATTCTTTATAATTGTAAAGAAAACAGAACAGAGTGTATATTTGAGGTTGTAAATATTATCTGAATCAGCAAATAACAAAGATTTTCGACATAAATTTTCCAGTGGCCATCAACTGTAAGTTATAATAAAGTTTTTTTTCATTGACTAAATTTTTTATGACAATTGATCAGTAATTTTTTAAAGAACTACAAAAATTTTCAAAAGCGCTTATTAAACCCCTTTGAAAGCCTAATAATTTATCAGTTTAAATTTTATCCATATTTTTCGGTAGAAGGATTGGAAACCGGCATTAAATGAAAAAAAGAGAAAGAAATATAATAATTTCAAATTTCTGGAGGCTACTTAGTTCCTACCCAGTCAAGTTGAGGAAATTTAAAAAAATTGAGTTATGTTTCTAAAATGATTGAAAGGCCTAAACAATATTAAATCAACGATTTTCCTTTATATCATTTTTAATTGTGCAAATTCTTTCTTTTCTCTTCACCTTATAAGCTATTATCTTTTCTAATTTTATTAGGTCTACAGAATTCATTTTATTTTACTGTCTTTTTATTTTCAAAATTATTATCATTTGGTAAATTAATATTTAATAAATTACTAAATTTTTTATCTTTATAATTTTTAATTATACATTTATTATTACAGCTAATATTATTTACATTACTATTATTTTTATTAAATGCAAGACTACTTCTACAATTAATTAATTTATTGCTAATATTAAAATTATTTAAATCAAAACATGCATATATCATAATTATTATTACCATTTATTGCTTTACCCCAATCAGCCACAAAGACTTTGAATAAATTTCCGTCGTTTAATAACGGCTAATTTGATTATTTTAATTAAAATATTTTTGCACGTGTTTTAATTCAATTTTATATATTATTTAACAAAATAAACCATAAAAAATCGAATAATATTTAACCTGAAACGTGTCCATAAATAAATATGATTCTCAACGGGCGGGTCTCCTTATAGCCCGAGGCACTGAAGCATTGATTGTTACTGAGCTGATTTCATTTGAAAATTCGTTTTTGTCAACAATTCACCAAAAAATAATTTAATTAAGTTCTATTGGACAATAATAATTTTAATTAAGGATTTTGTTGGTGGCCAGCAATTATTGACGATGATCCAGATTTAGATATGTTTTATTGGTGTTATGAACACTCTGATGATGTGAGTCATTATCATGTAACTTTTCTCGACGATGATGTCAGTAGGTCATGGATTACAACCAAGGACATAAAAGTATTTCGTGGCAAAGCAGATATGTCTTCAATGAAGGTAAACAATTATTATCATTATTTTTTTTGTATGCTTAGAGTTTTAATGTTAATTTTGTTCTGCTTATATCTCATAACTAAGGTGAAATGCTTATTATCACCCCCCCCAACCCTCCCCCCCCTCCCCGCACTGTGACTAGGTCAATGATATGTTTTAATTGACTT
Organism: Schmidtea polychroa; assembly: GCA_959609185.1. Lineage (NCBI taxonomy): Eukaryota > Metazoa > Platyhelminthes > Tricladida > Dugesiidae > Schmidtea > Schmidtea polychroa. The sequence goes on from CAUHTR010006478.1 coordinate 14,270, forward strand.
GTCTTGCATACTATTCCATGAGGATGCACAGGATATGAGTAAGCCTGGCAAAAAGTTGGAAAACGTGTGCCCGGTTACCCGCCCGCCCGCTCGACAGTTGGGTAACCGAATACCTGTTCACGCTAACAATCTTGATATGAAATAGCACTAACCTGTAACATCGTGTACTTTGTTATTGCGCGCATTTTTATTGTTTTTATTTGTGGCATTCACTGTATTGTTTCTTGTATGAGGGAGTGATTATTGTGTCTTTGTCTTGTTTTGCGGGTTTTGGTTTTGGTGGTTGGGTTTTATTCGCCGCCTTGTTGTTTTTTTTAATTATTGTGGCGACGTTTTTTTGATTTCTAGGAGTTTGAATTGGCCTTCGTATTTTGTGAATGGTTTTTTTATTAGTATGAAATCTGTTGTTAGCACTGTTTTTCTATCCAATTCAGAGTCCGTCCGGTCTCCTTTTTAAAATTCCCTTTGGCTTTTTTTCTGTGTTTCCGATGTTTTTGTTAGTTGTTTGTTTCTGTATTTTCGGTTGTTCTGTTTTTGAATGATGGGAGGTTTGATTCTCTGCCAAAAACTTTGAAAGAAGGGCTTCATTGTCGATTGAGTTGGTTTTCCTTAAACCCAGTAGGATTGCCGTTAGTTCATTAAGCCAATTTCTGTCGTTCTAATTTCTGTTCTAATGCTTTGTTTAAGTGTCCTATGCAATTCGGTATATAGGAGTGGTAGGAGTTTATCATTCCCAGAAATCATCTAAGTTCTCTATTTGAATTTGGCAGTTGGAATTGTTGGATTGGGTTGGTTTTTTTCTCGATAGGCTTTGCCTTTTTCATCTAATGTGTGCCCGAGGAAATTAATGTCTTTTTCCATAAATTCACATTTTTGGGCGTTTATTTTGAGGTTTCTGTATTTAGTGCTTTCAATACTTCGTCTATATCTTTTAGGTGAGATTGTTTATTTGGACTGGCTATTAATATGTCCAAATATGCGATTGTGTTTCTGTTGCTGCTGCATTTCGTAAACCAAATGGCATTCGGTTGTATTCGAAAATGCCGATTGGTGTTACGATTGGTGTTTTTTATGTCCTCCTTTCTGATTAGAATTTGGTGGTAAGCTTTTTGCAAGTCAATTTTTGAGAAAATCTTTGAGTCTGTTTATTATATCTCTTATGGTCGGCAGTGGGTAGTTATCTGGTTCTGTTTGATCCTTTTCTGAACAAGTTTTATAATATTATTTTCAATTTCCTTCTGAATTTGTTCCATGGTATTCTTTTCTTAATTCTGGTTGTCCATATTTTTTTCGATTTTATTGATTTTTTCCCCTTTTTTTCTATAGCGATAATTTAGTATGGTAAATTATAGCTTTATAGTTTTATTTTAAAGTTATTTTCCTACGCGTAACACGTGGTGGTTAAAATTAAAACCCGCATTAAATTATAAAAAAATATAATATCACAATACATTACACTAACCATCCAATGGACATGATTCCAAACGGCAGTGATATTTTAGTAGCAAATGTCCATATTTATCACAATTGAAGAGTGGAAAATAATAAATTTATTCATTACAGAATTAAGAGATGTATTCAAAGTAATCTGAATGGAAATATACAATTCAAAATATACAAAATGACCATATTTACAAGTCCAGGCTGACAGCAGAACATTGATGACATTGAGTACTGCATGAGAGATGATTAGGAGAAATATATTGTGAAACATGACCGAGTAGAGAGAGAATTGTATGCAAGAGCCAGCAACACAATCCCCGGTCCATAGCTGCTGTCACTCAGCCATTAGATCAAGTTATATTCAGTTACAAAACATAAGGACAACCACAGAAATCGGAGTGGACATAAATGATGTGAATAACTGATATATTTGTACCTGAAATCTCAGTGGATATTTTGTCTGCCTACTATTTAATGTTGATAATCCTCTACTAGTTCAAAGGCATAGTGGAAGATCTTTTCCATATATCCAGTAAATGAATAGTGGGAAAATCAATACTCTTTAAATGATGCGTAGGCATGTTTTGCATCTTTCCATTTGTTGGGGTAATGTAAAAAAGCACAAAATAAAACGAAAGTAGAATAAAAATCAATAACAACACCGGAATAACGAAAGTGCAAAAATTAATACAAGGTAAAAAGAAAAAGTAACATCAATCGGGGGAAATGTGTATGGTTGAACGCGGATTTAGTGAGGAGTCCCTAGAAAAAGTTAAAATAAAAATAAGACTAATTAAAAATTAATTAATCACTAATGGAAAGCCCGGGAAACCCGAGCAATGAGGAAAACCCGGATCGCACTAGGACCCTACTAGTTGAGAAGTGAAAAGAATTGACTGAGTGGCTGTCTAGAAATAAAATTAGCGGGATAACAAATAATCCGTCCCATAAGATTGAAATAACGAATAACCAACGCGTGAAAAGAATGTCAGTAATCCTCAGAAGGATTAAAATAATGCCGGTAATCCCCTGAGAAATGAATACCGTTTAAAATACTATAAAAGCTGAACAGAGACGAATTGGCAGTTAGTCGTAGAAACACAGTTTGCGAGAAACTACAAATCAAGAGATTCTAAGAGAAACTAAAAGTAAATCTAGAACAAAATTATAGCGTATCGTACCAGAAAGGTGATTATTACCCCTTGACCGACCTACCTTACGATATCAAATGTGCAAAATTTAAACAAGGTGCAAATCGAATCACTAATTGTAATTGTGATGCAGTTTGAATTGTTCTGTATTGGGTTATTGTTATTTGATTGGAAAGGGACACGTGGAGTCAGAAATTATCCAATTTGTTAAATATTAATCCAACACATTCAAAAATGTTTTGCCTAGTGAATTATATAAAACTTAATAAGTATTTCATAAAAATTGTTTTAATTCCTATGGACAGATCTAGTAAAATCAATTATAAAATTTATTCTTAGCGTTTCTAAACTCTGCTTCGATGAATAAAAAATTTATCATTTAAATAAATTTGATGCGGTTCGTTCATTTTATACATCCCCGGTGAGCCCTGCCTTCTTTGTCATTGGTTTATAACGAGTTCATTAAGTTGTGATTGCAGTATTGATATATTTATAAATAGTAATATACTAATCAGATACTATGAAAAATTCTGCGCTAAGCCACCAAAAGTACTTCAAGAATTAGTCTAAAATCAAAAATTCTAAAAATCGATAGTGACAATAAAATTCAGACATTTTCCACAGGAAATTTTGTTTTAATACGTTTGCCGAAATCTCAGATATTTAAACAACACACAAATACCATTAAAATAATCCACCTATCAATTATCATCAAAAATCAGAATATACTCATTGATTTTTCTAAATTTATTTATTTTTACAGTTGAACAAATACAAGAAAAACTATTTAAAGTCTTTAAGTAAAGCAGTTGAACGAGCTGAAGAGTGCACAGCATTGTCCTTGCAGGTAAGCTGCATCCAATAATAATTGTTGCTTATCATAAACAATGTATAGGAATGTCTAGATAAATATAGCTTTGCAATCCGATACAATGGGAAACCCAATCTGTGGACCTCGACTACAAATTCAGCACAAAGGAAATCTCGATCAAAGCCATTCCATTCAAGCGATGGATCCACGAGTGAACGAGAATCTAAATCTTCGTCTAATAAAAATAGAAGCAAAATAAAAACTGTTAAAACTCAAAAGAAATGTGAAGATTTGTCTATTGAAGTGTCGAAAATTGAAGCTAAATGTGAAATCCTATCCACATTAAATCAACAAACTAAACATGATT